>BEXV01001738.1:41784-52985 GCA_003118195.1 Hemicentrotus pulcherrimus
AAAAAAAAAAAAAAAAAGTTTACGGAAACTTGAATTTTTACATTATACATGTACATACCATCTGCTCCCATAGAATTTGCAACTTCTTGTCCAGTGATTCTGTCTCGGACCTGGAAATAAAAACATGATTTCAAAAAGCTGAAAAAACAACAGAATTCTGAGAGACATTATGCTATTTGCGGTATGTAAATATCTTCTTATTATTATCATAATCATTTTATATTTCCATAATAATGTGTTTAATACAGTAATTTCTAGCGTGCATGTGTAAACAAAATAAGTAGATTGTGGGCAAATGCCAAAGTTGAGTGGTTAAATAGGGGTCAGATCACCAAAACTTTGCTCACTAATTGCAACGCTGCACAAGGTATGTCTTAGTGTTTATATTCATAATATCTTGTGTCCACTTTCGTTTATAAAGAGCCCTGACCAATGACTTCAATATAAACTGTATTGAAGCCATCAGCTAATGAGCAGAGCTTTATAAAGAAACTTGATTACTTTGGGTGATCTACAGACATTTCTTGATGTTATTCTTTCTTGTTATTTTTATTAATTTACTTGTATTCTTTGTCATTATTATATGTTTGCGGAAATTACATAAAATCTTGACCAGAATTAGCACTAAAAATCATATGCAATGAAGTTTCAAGTCACTTTTTTTTTAAATATATAGACCATACATGACAGAAGGACTGTATTATTCTGTTAGAGGCAATTCTCCCTATCCTAAATAGCTCTCTGAATCCAAGTACTTGTACATCAGCTGTTTGCTGAAGGCTTGGGTGGTCCTCTTGTTGACAAGAAGTGATTCTGGTTCCGATACATGTACATGCTTGATTCCAAGTAGAGTCAACTCCTCTAGCTAGATGCAAGATAAATGTGGACTCACTGCACTCAAAGCCACACATGTATGTTGCCTATACACGTATATAGCTGTGCAAGATGCTCAATTTGAATCCATGCAGAGTCATGTTGAAAACGTCTGTTTGACTCATGTTGGTTCAATGACAGTGAATGATATCCGGGCATTCTCTTGCTTACTAACTACACGGTGAATGCACAATATCTCAGCAGGTAGATTATGAAGTATTGATATAGAAATATAGATGGAGCCCTGACAATCAATTCACTTCATTGTGAGGGTGAAATCAGCTATTGATAAATGTTTTTAGAAGCTTATATCTCCCGATAACAAGAAAACAGCCCAAAGGATACACAACCCCAAAACATAATGCCTCTGCATGGTTCCACCTTCAGTGGGTGAGGGCATAAAATAACTGATTCTTGTGAAGGGATATAATAGGCTTCTTAAAAACATGTTTCAAAACAAACTCCTTCTCACTTAATATCTGAGGTATTTACTTACTGATTTGTATATTGCTTTTACAATCTTGAGCAGTAAATCCAGTTTGTTGAGAGGAGAGTAAGCCTCTTGAAGTTGTAAGAAGAGCTGTCGAATCTCTTCTAGATCTTCCCCTTCAGGTGGCATGTAGTTTGACTACAAACAAAGGATGACAAAAGTAAACTAATCCTTTAAAATAAAATTAAATATCATATCAATCTGAGTGTATTCTTATAACACAATATCATCAAACAATTATAGCGTGACTGTGACAAAGACCGTTTGACCTGACTGCAGTATAAAGCAAATCACATCATGTCAAATCCAGCATAACAAACATAATATTCACATACTTGCCAACATTTAAAAATTCAATCTTACTCTGAGGCACTTGATGGAATATTAAAAAATAAATAAACATGTTACCCATAGAAATGTAGAATGCCAAGAATGTATTAAACGCTGATAAATCATACTTCGGCTTGTATTTCTAAAATATATAATCCTTTATAAAAGTATACATGTACTTTTTTTAAAAGACTCCAATTTAGAATCATATTAATGAAAAATAGTTTGAAAATATATATTGACATTTATTAAAAAGTACAAATCTTAACCTAAATTCCATGGAAAGTAATTTACAACTGACAACACTAGAAATGATGTATGATAAATCTTTAAAACATTTAAAATTAATATTCTGTTACATATTTTCCATGTAGATATTGCTCATACAAATTTGGTTTGGGATCCATAAAGTAATGTCACATCGTTTGTTTACACTCCACACATATACAGGAGAGCCACGGCACGACCTTCACCATATGCTATGCAAGAGGTTGTGGTGGGGAATTCTAATGCTCAACTTTAATCAATGTTAAAGCTGTATCCGAATTAATTTCATTAACTTCACTATAAAAGTAAATGATACATTAATTGATTTGGAGGTTGTGGTATCTATATTTTAAATCCAGAAGAGAAATTAATAGCAACAGGTGACATCTAAATTCTTCTAGTTCCAACATCAAAGGTTCCTTGCAAGGGATAGTCGCCAATTTTTTTCCCAATATTAGTACCAATGTGACCTAGAAATTCTCTAAATTCTGATATTTATCCAATTTTATTATGGGGATAAGGAATGTGGCATGCTACAAACAGGTATCAGTAAGGTGTCATTCTTGCTTTTTTTGTCAGAAGTTCCTATACATGTCTGTCAAAAAATGGTGCCCTCTGTTTGTTCCAGGTCATGACTGGAAGACTGGTGAATATGCAACAATTTTCTTGAAATGTTAAATGATTAGAATTGTGTTACCTTTATTCCTAACTCCTCAGGGGTCCTTTTCTTTGCTTGCATGATATTATGATCCATTAAGGCCATTGATCCATTCCTAATATGAAGAAAGAAACAGGACATCATGTGTCAGTATAATAGAGAGGGAAAAGTGGAGTTGTTTGTTTGTTTAAGTAATCACAAGTCAATGTATTAGGATGCATGTTTATATAAAGCCCTTAAAAAGTTTGGTAACTCAATACCAGTAATCAATTAAATCTCTCTTGTAATGGCATAATCATCACAATCTTTAGTATCATTAGAAAGTGGGTTAAATCCTTTTTTAAATGATACCCAATTTGCTGTGACTTTTTTCAGTCATGGAATGTGCAGTAGATCAAACTAAAGGGCAAGGTAAAAAGTAAAAAGTTGCAAAATACAATGTACATTGCTTTTGTTGGACTGTGCATTCAAATTGCCTGGGCCTTTTGATGTTAACCTTGATGACCAAACAGTAACAAATCTTGAATGACATGTCACAATACTGCATGAATTTCAATTTTATATTCATTAGATTTTGACTTTCATGAATGACCAGTTAGGGACAATAGCCCCACGGTCATTTAATAAAAATCACACTCTCTTGTTAATGTTGAAGGAAGAAGAATGTTCAGCATAACAACATCAGTGCTTACCAGTTCATTTAGCAACTTTTAACAATTGACCAGCCCCTTATTCTGATGTACTACTCACTCCATGGATACAAAATCATAACAAATATGATATCATTTTAAAGAGGAATAAACACCAAGAATTCAATGGATTAGATGACCAGAAACTGGTTTGGAAACCTTAAGAATTAAATCTGCTTTCAAGGTAATACAAAGTTTTGGTATGGGGTCATAAATTTGGTTCAAATGAACATATTGGAAGCATATGCGATTTTACAATATTCAATGATCGTTGTCGCGGTTGAAATCGAGTCTAAAGTAATGAAATTGTAAACAATAAACTCTTTATGTTGAATAGCTCCCTCTCAAGACTGATTTTACTTTAGCTTAGCTTTGAAACAATGTTTCTTGACTACAATCAACTGATTTGCTATTCCTGTTTGGAAATTATATATCAGAACTGCATATTCTGAGATTTTCATGGTCGCAGCAACCATGGAATGGCTTAGACGCTATTTGAAATATTTAAAATTTACCATGAGCACCGGTAAATTCTTTATTCTTCAATTTCTTTAATGCAGAAGCATTTTAGGGGCTGATCTTTTTTAGTGCTTAAAATACATCCACAGGGACATCCAAATATATCAAAATTTTAAAGAATTACATCCATCCAATTTTCAAAATTTCCCAAAACTTTGCATTACCTTTAACAGCCTAAAATGCCCCCAAACACACAAGTTGGGCCAATTGAAGGGGATATCAGTATGGTAATTTGTATTTGTATTTATTTTCGTAATTTGACATGGAATGACCCAATTATTGAAATTATCAAAGTTAAGCTCCATGCAACGGTAAATAATATGAATTGTTTGTTCTCTGAGTACATGGTAGTATGTCTCACCTGTTATATTCATTGATACAGCTCATGCCTATATCTGACCTCAATGGTTCCAGGACACACTGATGTAGAGCGTTCTCTGAGTACATAGTAGTAGGTCTTACCTGTTATATTTATTGATACAGCTCATGCCTATATCTGACTTCAAGGGTTCCAGGACACACTGATGTAGAGCGTTCTCTGAGTACATAGTAGTAGGTCTTACCTGTTATATTCATTGATACAGCTCATGCCTATATCTGACTTCAAGGGTTCCAGGACACACTGATGTAGAGCGCTCTCAACAATGGCTTCCAAACCTGCTAGATCCAACTCGTCCATGTGCTGTATTAACAAAAAAAATGCATTTCATCAAAGTGTGATCTCTATACTGTCAAACACTACTGATACATTGATGAATCATACAATTTACTTGTACTGTAATACTGAAATATTACTTTTGGTGTGTGTACTCACCCTGTCAATGACAGCATCAATCTCTGGCTCTCTTTTGTTGAGAAGATAATTCTTTGTACCACTCATGAATTGTCTGATGCTTCGAAGTACAATGTCGGGTTTATCAGTCTCGCATTTCTCTTCCTGTGTCCTGATAAATCCATTTACCAGAGCTCCAAGACCAATGCTTGTATTTGCAGCCACTCTATACATTAAGAAAAGAAAATGTTTTATTTGGCAGAAAACACAAGATATCAAAATACAGAATTGAAAAAAATGAATTAATAGCAAATCACACAAAAATACATGAACACTGGGAGCACCCAGCTGTGCTTCAAGGCCTTGGGCAAAGTTAACCAAATAACTATAGTCCGCAGACCACCCTCACCTACATGTATATCCCATCCAGATGCAACCAGTGTTGAAGATTTATGTGACAAGGACAATATAAAAGATACATGTACCACATTCAAATAATTAAAATGCATCAAGACAAAGCCTTCAAATTTCCCCAGACGTTAAATCACACGCCGGAGACTCATGACCACACCATTAGAAAAAAGTGGCACAATATGATCATTAGGGAAATATTCTCATGACTTTAGTTTTGGAGGTATTAAGACTCATTTTGTTTCTGTCACACCAGTCCGGAAGAGCATTGACATCATCTTGAAGCGCTAGCTGATCTATGGGGTCATGGATAGGTCACAAAATAACAGTGGCATCTGCAAACAATGCACATCTCAACAAAACAACCACAGAGAGGTCATTAATAAATAGGTTAAACGAGCATGGTCCTGGGACACTACCTTGTGGAATTCCCGAGGTAGGTGTTAAATGTCATTTGTGTTGGCCGCGTTGCAATCTGCCAGATAGAAATGCACGGATCCAAACAAAATTCTAAGTAATAATCATTCCATAATTAATATTATCCCCATCATCTTTGCAAACATACAGAGAAAATACCAATAAATATACCAAACTATTTCATAGTAATGATATATAACTAGTGTTATTTCAAACAGTCTTTAAAGGTACTATGTCCCATTTGCAGGCCAAAAAAATGAAAAGGTTAAATTCCAATGGCATTCGAAAGGTAGTACTAATTTAGAACTTCCCTAAAAAAAAAGGGGGGGGGGGCTTGAAAATGTCTTTAAGTAGGAAAATAACGACTATTAGTTTTCGAATCGTAATAGTCTGATTTTCAGACCATTGTACCGAATGCTGCGCAAAGATTCAATTAGTTTAATTTTGGCCATTACAAGAATTGCTCATGTACCCTTTACAGCTCATTTTGTGTACGTTATTCACCAAAGAAGAAAAAAAGGCAGTCAGTCACTCAATAGTGTCTGACAGTGAAGTCTAGCAAGTAAAAGGGTTTCCTTGCATAATTTGAACATTAGGACACTGCTAACGTTTAAATTTTACAGACAGGACATACATGACAAATTCATAATTCCTGCAAAGTTCTACAGAATTTGAAAATGGCTGCAAAAGGGTTATAGTATCTTTGATAGTGATTACATATTTGACAATAATTCAGCAGATTTTTATAACAGCCCCCTTTCTACCTTGAAGCCTTTGCATTGCAGCAGTCGATCTTTGTAGTTATATTGAGTGAGCTCCAAGAACAGCTCAAAATGATCAATTGGGTAAACCTGAATATTTTTTCTAAACCATCTAAGCTATACGTTTGATCAACATAATGCATTTCCTCTCTCATACTGTAGTCAAGAATTTCATGTATAGCCTCTTACATAAGTGCCATGTAGGAACAATTTCTATTGGATACTACAAACAAGATCAAGTCTTGAGTATTATTTATAGCAGTGGAATGGTACATACCAGAAGGACAACCATGATTGTAAAAAGGTAATGATATTCTACTTCTAAGAGACTCAGACTTTACTAATTTAGCACTACTTCTTGGGTGTCTTGCTAGGATCTTTTTTGCAAGGGATGTTACCTACCGCCATACATGTATTGGTGCATTTTCTTGCTCCTGTTCAAAATTATTCATATCCCAGAAAAAATATCAAGAAAAGCATCTTTTTTATAGTGCTTGTTTTCACTTTCTATGAGTGCGCTAATTTTGTTCATAAAGTTATATCAAAATGTTCCAATACCTTCTTTTGATGACTTAGTGTTAAAGATTATTATGAAATGCCATCTTCCTCATAGAGTATAAATAGAAAAAAAGTTTTCTTATCACGCTCAGATACTGGTCACCATGGCTGAGAAGAATGAACTCAGTGAGGATTTACGTCAACATCTCTTGCATGCTCATAGAGAAGGCAAGAGCCACAAGTCAATTTCCAAGCTTTATCAGGTCCCTGTTGCAAAAGTTGAGAGTATCATCAGGAAGCATAAGAGGTTCAACACCCTGAAAAAAACCTCAATGGGCATGGCAGTAAGTGCAAAGTATCCCCCAAGCTCACCAGAAAAATCTACCAGGAGGCCAACAACAACCCACAAATTACAACCAAGACACTAATATATACACTTGAATTGGCAGGGACAAAGGTATCACGGCAACCAGCCAGCCAGTATTGCACATGGGATGTCTCCACAGATGCAGGCCAAGGAAGACGCCACTACTCAGGAAGAAACATCGGGAGGCTCGTCTGGCATTTGCTAAAGCTCATCTGAACCCAGATCCTAGCTTTTGGTCATTGATCCTGTGATCTGATGAGACAGAGATGGAGTTGGTCATTGGTCCTGTGATCTGATGAGACAGAGATGGAGTTGGTCATTGGTCCTGTGGTCTGATGAGACAGAGATGGAGTTGGTCATTGGTCCTGTGGTCTGATGAGACAGAGATGGAGTTGGTCATTGGTCCTGTGGTCTGATGAGACAGAGATGGAGTTGGTCATTGGTCCTGTGGTCTGATGAGACAGAGATGGAGTTGGTCATTGGTCCTGTGGTCTGATGAGACAGAGATGGAGTTGGTCATTGGTCCTGTGGTCTGATGAGACAGAGATGGAGTTGGTCATTGGTCCTGTGGTCTGATGAGACAGAGATGGAGTTGGTCATTGGTCCTGTGGTCTGATGAGACAGAGATGGAGTTGGTCATTGGTCCTGTGGTCTGATGAGACAGAGATGGAGTTGGTCATTGGTCCTGTGGTCTGATGAGACAGAGATGGAGTTGGTCATTGGTCCTGTGGTCTGATGAGACAGAGATGGAGTTGGTCATTGGTCCTGTGGTCTGATGAGACAGAGATGGAGTTGGTCATTGGTCCTGTGGTCTGATGAGACAGAGATGGAGTTGGTCATTGGTCCTGTGGTCTGATGAGACAGAGATGGAGTTGGTCATTGGTCCTGTGGTCTGATGAGACAGAGATGGAGTTGGTCATTGGTCCTGTGGTCTGATGAGACAGAGATGGAGTTGGTCATTGGTCCTGTGGTCTGATGAGACAGAGATGGAGTTGGTCATTGGTCCTGTGGTCTGATGAGACAGAGATGGAGTTGGTCATTGGTCCTGTGGTCTGATGAGACAGAGATGGAGTTGGTCATTGGTCCTGTGGTCTGATGAGACAGAGATGGAGTTGGTCATTGGTCCTGTGGTCTGATGAGACAGAGATGGAGTTGGTCATTGGTCCTGTGGTCTGATGAGACAGAGATGGAGTTGGTCATTGGTCCTGTGGTCTGATGAGACAGAGATGGAGTTGGTCATTGGTCCTGTGGTCTGATGAGACAGAGATGGAGTTGGTCATTGGTCCTGTGGTCTGATGAGACAGAGATGGAGTTGGTCATTGGTCCTGTGGTCTGATGAGACAGAGATGGAGTTGGTCATTGGTCCTGTGGTCTGATGAGACAGAGATGGAGTTGGTCATTGGTCCTGTGGTCTGATGAGACAGAGATGGAGTTGGTCATTGGTCCTGTGGTCTGATGAGACAGAGATGGAGTTGGTCATTGGTCCTGTGGTCTGATGAGACAGAGATGGAGTTGGTCATTGGTCCTGTGGTCTGATGAGACAGAGATGGAGTTGGTCATTGGTCCTGTGGTCTGATGAGACAGAGATGGAGTTGGTCATTGGTCCTGTGGTCTGATGAGACAGAGATGGAGTTGGTCATTGGTCCTGTGGTCTGATGAGACAGAGATGGAGTTGGTCATTGGTCCTGTGGTCTGATGAGACAGAGATGGAGTTGGTCATTGGTCCTGTGGTCTGATGAGACAGAGATGGAGTTGGTCATTGGTCCTGTGGTCTGATGAGACAGAGATGGAGTTGGTCATTGGTCCTGTGGTCTGATGAGACAGAGATGGAGTTGGTCATTGGTCCTGTGGTCTGATGAGACAGAGATGGAGTTGGTCATTGGTCCTGTGGTCTGATGAGACAGAGATGGAGTTGGTCATTGGTCCTGTGGTCTGATGAGACAGAGATGGAGTTGGTCATTGGTCCTGTGGTCTGATGAGACAGAGATGGAGTTGGTCATTGGTCCTGTGGTCTGATGAGACAGAGATGGAGTTGGTCATTGGTCCTGTGGTCTGATGAGACAGAGATGGAGTTGGTCATTGGTCCTGTGGTCTGATGAGACAGAGATGGAGTTGGTCATTGGTCCTGTGGTCTGATGAGACAGAGATGGAGTTGGTCATTGGTCCTGTGGTCTGATGAGACAGAGATGGAGTTGGTCATTGGTCCTGTGGTCTGATGAGACAGAGATGGAGTTGGTCATTGGTCCTGTGGTCTGATGAGACAGAGATGGAGTTGGTCATTGGTCCTGTGGTCTGATGAGACAGAGATGGAGTTGGTCATTGGTCCTGTGGTCTGATGAGACAGAGATGGAGTTGGTCATTGGTCCTGTGGTCTGATGAGACAGAGATGGAGTTGGTCATTGGTCCTGTGGTCTGATGAGACAGAGATGGAGTTGGTCATTGGTCCTGTGGTCTGATGAGACAGAGATGGAGTTGGTCATTGGTCCTGTGATCTGATGAGACAGAGATGGAGTTGGTCATTGGTCCTGTGGTCTGATGAGACAGAGATGGAGTTGGTCATTGGTCCTGTGATCTGATGAGACAGAGATGGAGTTGGTCATTGGTCCTGTGGTCTGATGAGACAGATATGGAGTTGGTCAATGGTCCTGTGGTCTGATGAGACAGAGATGGAGTTGTTTGGCCACATGGACATTGCCTACATCTTGAGAAAGCAAGGGAAAGCAAAGAAGCAGAAGAAGATGGTCCCAGCCCATCATCAAGAATGGTGGTGACAACATAATGCTATGGGGCTGCTTCTATGCTAGTGGCAACGGGAACCTCACTAAGCCTACATGTATGTATCTATTCACTTCCTTTACCATGTTTCCTTTGCCATGCTTAGAGACATTTGTATTAAGCGATATATAAAAATTAAATATTATTATTTTTATTATTTTCTTAACTTTTATATACCGGTCAATCTGTATGATTTTAGACATTCTTGTCATTGCGCTACTACATACTCTCACATTTTGTTCTTTTCTCAGTTTTATACTTCATGGTTTCAGTTTACCTACTTGACATTTTATGCCATAGTGTTTAAGCCAGACTTAATTCCTCATGTTAATGTTCAGTATCGTGTCATGACCTAGTGTCATCATACATATTAATTTTGATTTCCTCCTTGTGCTTTGTTTTTGTAAGCTGGTTTGTTTATGAAATGTTATACATTTTAATTACCTTCGTGCTTTATTTTGCAGGTCTTCTGGGTGCACCAGTTGGTGGGGAAGAGGGACCATTACGGTTACAGTGATTAAGTTTGCTTTCCTCTTTCCCCGCAGCCAACTGATGCACTCAGAGGACCTCCAGGAAGATTGTGCATTTATAATTGACATTCTCTTAATGTTTCTTTACTTATATTTACATTGTTATATTTTTTGTGTATTGCCGAAAAAATAAATAATTAAACAAATAAAGGGCATAGGATTATATCAAGATCCAAGATGACAACATGAAAGTGTCTGCTGAGAACCCCAGCTTGGTCCAGATCGGGGTCGGAAATACACGGGGGCGACGGGAGATTTTGCCCCCATGAGTTTCAAAATAGCCCCCTAAAATCCTGAAAACCCTACTTGAAGGGGCGCCTTTTCTAGTCGCCCCCGTATGTCACTACTGCTTCTGATTTCCCATGCACCCATAACCACCCAGCCCTACATGTATGCCTGAGCCTTGACGGACACGAGCTTGCAGTTCGAAGACTCATAACGCTATTTCGCTGCTAGCTCATGAGCTCGCACGCTCGATCCGAGTACTGGCAATAATATAATCCATCCATGCAAGTGGTCTCGCTCTCTCGTTCACTCGGCATATCAGACAAGTAGCCTCATTTAAAAGCCAGTATGAAGCTAGTTTCGTAGACAGAAATCAAATTTTGTTCCTATAGTCTATCCCTCAGAATTTTTTTACAACTGATTAATTAAATTATATTATTATACGATGCCATTGTCATTGATGGCATCAATTTCTGTCTACGAAACGAAAGTAGTTTCTCCTTTACTTTAAGAGTCTACCGTAATTAACGTTGTATAAACCGCACCTTTTTGCTGCCGAAAAAATGTCAAAGTCGGGGGTGCGGTTTATACACGTTGCACCCAAAAACAAAACAAAAAG
>BEXV01001739.1:64225-75434 GCA_003118195.1 Hemicentrotus pulcherrimus
ATTCGAGAAATAGTTGTTTTTCTACGCTCTCGGGAAGGTTACAATTGGGCTATTTCCCTCGGCATGCCTCGGGAAATAGCACAATTTTAACCTTCCCTTGAGCGAATAAAAAGAACTATTTTTCTCAAAGCAGTCATTAATACTATACTATTAATGATAATGATAAAATAGCAAAGAACTTAGGAGTATCATGGGTACCAAATCAATGGAAATATATATTTAAAAAAGAGCCCCCATCAGTACTAAAAGAGCCCCCGTGAGAAGGCTCACAGGGGCTCTTTTGTTTTTGGAAGAGCCCCCGTTGACAACAAATTAACTTGAGCCTTGCTCAGCTGCCTCAAAATATGTGGCTCATTACAGCACTGACATCTTTATTTTGCAATTCAATTTTAGTTTGATGTAAACATCAAAGTGGTAATTTGCCCCTCATGTCCCTTCAAATACATTAGTGCTAGCAGTACAACCAGTCTCGGCCACTTTTTGAAACCAAAGAGGTGTTACATGGGTACCCGGTAGGATGCGACCGTCATTGTTGGTCAAACAGTTTTTGAGCATCAAGTAACGCTCGGCTGGAATGCTCCCAGAGAGTGGAGATTATGCACACTGTGTGTGCGGGCAAGCAGTGAATCCAATGACCGGGGTAATAGTATCTACATGGATATATATATATATATGTATGGTAAAACGCTTGGAGACATTGTCTCTTAAGTGCTTCACAGATATTACTACCCTGGTCATCGGTTTCGTTCGCGCACAATGTGCACCATCTCCACTCCTTGGGGAATATTTTTACTATATAGTCACAGTGAGGGCATATGGCAATTATTAACACAAAAGCTTTTATCATCGCACCAGGGACCCGTTTCACAGAGCTTTTTTTTCAATGACAAATGACAAAATCAATGACAAATCTGATGATAACCAATCAGAAGCAAGGATTTTATTAGCTTGACAAAAACTGTCATTTTTCACCGATGACAAGTTTTGTCAAATGGAGCCCAGGTCCCAATTGTTTCCTGGGTATGGAGTAGCAAATGTAGATTAATGCCTTGCCAAAGGACATTAGTGCCAGGCTTCTTTTCAGCAAAAAAGAATATGTTCAGATATATTATGCTTTATGCTCTTTTTTTCATTTGCAGATAATTTAGCCGTCTAGGCGCCCTTGACCCCTATTTTTGCTTGTAAACAGCTGTGCATCACATAATACTCACTCTTCGTATTCGCAATGATCATAGTCATGTTTGGCATGTCGGCAGTTGAGGAGATTGGGGAAGTTGTCCCGGCGGCATTTCATGAGAGCTATGTAGAAGTGAGCGCAAAAATCCCGCTTGTCCATGGGTACTCTGGCCATGTTCATCTCCTCCTGGCTAGCGACCATTTCTGGAAGAAAAAAAATGCACACACAGATTGTTAAATAAATTTATTCATTATAAAAATTTACAATGTTATGAAAACATGCCTTGATGGTTCCAGATATTGGTTGCCCATATTCATGCTTACCTTACATCATTTATAAGAAACAAATTATATTTTAAATGTCAAAAATAGTTGATTTCTTCACAGATTTTGATAAAGTCCATGGCCATGTCTGAGTAGGCTATACCAGTATATAATACTGTAAGTTGATTCACATGTTTTCCTGTCCAAGCAATTCAATTTTGAACATCTTTATTATTTTTTTACAAATGGGGGTGGTAATATACCATAGAGTAAAGGAGGGGGTAATCGACCAGTTCCAGTTTTCTGCCGATTGGTTGGATGCATGGTAAAATCCCTTTAAAATACCTCGCATAATAGCATAACACATATCCCACACATACCATACCATGCCAGTGTCACTGAAGAACCACATTTGCGCCATGAAATCGGCGGTCCCGCTTCCCAAATCCGAAAAATTGAGTATCTTACGCGTGTCTGTAAGAAATATGGGTACCATAAAATGAGATTTATTTCAAGTATTTTTCAGATTTAGAGCCCGAGTATGTGTTGGTCGCAAGCTCAAAAATATCTCATCGCATGTAATAATTCAATGCAGCCGGACTCCGCCACGCACACACGATATGTCTGTCTAATTCAGATTCCAACTTCCGATCACTGCTGTGCCTGTTTTTGGTCAGGCGAGCACCCGGGAGCTCCGGCGTGGGATACCTGCTCCGCCCGCTTGTGCTATACATCAGCGCGGAAACGCACGGCATGCGCGAGCGCTTCCTATTGACTTTGTACATGCGACCGAAAACTGGCTCGCTATGCCGATAACCATCTCTCCAAAACAGTGAAAATTGAAATCAATATTGTCATGGCAATTCGTGATTTTTTTCTGGGATCCTTTTTAAAAAAAAATAATTGTAATATTTGCTTCATGATTTGAACAAGAAATGATAGTAAATAGAAAGTAAAGAGTCCAAAAAATAGGATTTTGTCTTAAGTGGCCGAAAACCGGCTCCTTTACTCGACACAAATCATGGGTGGTTTACTTTTATTTGAGAAATCTGTTTATCACACTTTCAAGCAGAGCCAAGTTACATCATACATGTACTTCCTTTGCAGAAATGTAAACAAAGAAAAATGGTACCGGTATGCAAAATTTCAAATACATCATTCTTGAATACCGGTAGATTGTCTACCAAATAGGCTACCGCAAATCTGGACATTATAATTCTGCTTAGGCCTAAGGGGAAGTCCACGCTGATATTAAGTTGGTTTAATATTAAAAGCAGAAAAAATGAGAGAAATAATTTAATGAAAATTACAGTAGACGAGTTCTAGACCTAAAAAGTAAGTATCAGATTGGCAACTCACAAACAATTTTTCTTCATGTACAGTACACCACTTGTATTTCTGCGAACTCTCTTGTTGTGAGAGGTCATCATTTTTGTAATGTAAATCGCATGTTCGCTCAGACATCAGGAACACTTGGGCAAATGACGAAATGTCATAACCACGCCGGTATCAAATTTTAACATTTTCGTTAAATTTTGACCAAATTACTGTATGTGTTTAAAGGAGAGATTGCGGCTGCCGAGATTGCAAGGTTTATTGGGTGCATGGCCATGGGTGATTACAATTACAAACGAATTAGATTTTACGATTTAAAAATAAAAGTTAAAACAAATGTTTTTTAAAACTTGAACAGTTGAAGTTGAATGTTTTTTTCACAATGAATCACTCTTCATGGCTCATGATCATGCAGGGTATGATTGCCGACTGCCGATTAAAGCTAGGTGACATTAATATCATATTTCATTTCATTACCGAGCACTTAAAGATAGACCCTAATTAGATGTAAATACAGATTCATTATCGATTATTGAACAAAGACCGGCCAATACGGAGAGGGTCTCCAGCTCCACCTCCAGCTCACTACGTAAACGTTGTGCGCTACCGCTTCGCTGGCGTGGCACTAGACCCGACCCCCGTATCAGCTCAACGGAGTTAGCCATCTCAAGCCCCAAGCCAAGTCAAACCACAATTTAAAGCTCAATTTAAGATGCATTACCCCTCTCTGGCCTTCCGTCTGGGAATCCATATTCCGGATCAAATGTAGGAAGATTGTGTAGATCAGGTGCTGTGTCAGGATTTGTAACATAAGCCGTCCACATTTGCCCCATTTTCGGTTCTTCACTTTTACCACTCCAAGAAAGATGACCGAAAATTCCTACACTCTACAACAAGGGCGCCCTCAATGATCCTAAGAAAAATATCCACTGAACTCGAGAGCTGCAGTTACATGTAGAGCTCAGTTGCTAGAAATAAAAATATATTATAATAAATTGTAATTGTAGAGATAATGATCAGTGTACACTCCGTAGTCAGGTAGTACAGAGTTCAGTGAAACTATCCACCATTGTAAATGAAAATTTTAAAACTGTGAACATATCTAAGGTAGCTTGCCTCTGATGTAAATAAAAAAGAAATGGAATTGTGAGATATGGCCTAGCTAGCCTATATAATTATCTCTAAAGTTTACGTATAACAAAGTGAATTTAATACTGGTAGGAATTAAAAGAAAAGAAAAGAAAAATTATTTGAATACATTGTATCCGAATTTCCCACAACATTGTGGAAAGAGTTTTCCAACCATGATAGATATAGTATATTGTTGAATTGTTTTTTCCTGGAAATAAGAAAAAAATATATATAGTTCTATGTACATTTTTTTGGGGGGGGGGTTCTACTTCATTTCCACCTCAGTTTTTGGATATGGTTTGAAACAAAGTGAAACACTTAATTCCTAAGGTTGTCAGGAGATTTGTTTTCTTTATAGAACTTACCATATTTTCATAAAAAGTGAAACACTACACGACTTGCAACTTTTTTATATTGTTTTTGGAATAACATACATAAATTAAATTATTTCAAGAGTGTGAAAACTGTCTCATTTTTAAACCTCCCAGTCTGTAAAGAAAAGAATATTGGTGCATTTCTATTTTAGCTACTTAGAATTTGATACAATTTTATTGACTATGATTTTTTTATTTAAATAATCTGAATCACATCACCTTTTGGTAATTTTCTTTTCATTTTTATCGCTCGGGCCCCATCGTATAAATAATTGATATCAATCATAACTATGTACATAAGAGATAGGGGTCTGCAAACTGATTGATTGGAGGACTTGATTTGGATCAATTGTAACTCTTTGTAAGATGGGCCCTGATCTCGGTATGATTGCAGGGCCCTCAGGGAGAACAGTATTAATACTGATGAGGCTACCCTGGGTAAACAACACTCATTATTATTATCATTATTATTATTATCATAACACTAGACATCACTGAAAACACTTGAAGCTTCATTTTAATGTATATGCAGTCTGATATTTTATTTTTTCACATTTATGATCTCTTCCTCCTCCATCTGTCCATCTAAATCACATTTATTCATTCAAGTTCATTCACAGCATGTTGCTCAATACACATAACTAGACCTACACAGAAAATATCAATATATATATAGTTTTTTTCATAGTAGTTTATCTCTTTTGGACAATACATTCCTATTTTTTGATGTACAAATGCTATCATCGTTCAGATCGACATATACTTTCAAAGTCTACAAATATAACTATTTAGGATCACCTGACCACAAGTACTTTATGACTATTACGTAGTTGAATACCAAAAGGGCGTTGTAGTGCACACCCTCCTTGTGTTCACCTAAAAATTAACTTAAAGTTCATTCACAATTACTTTATAATGTTGCCCTTTCTTCATAAAACATGACTTTTAATAAATTACAATAATAAGAACTGTAGTTTCACATGTATAAGCTCATGTATAAGCTCATGTATAGATATATAGATACATGTATGTATTTAAAGGCAGGGTATTCTATGGACGCTACTTCAAATTTATGTATACCGGTACGATCATCTGCTGCTCACAATGTCCAGGCCTGATGAGCTGACAGCTGTGGCCCACAATGCATCACCAACTGATGACGCATGGGTACGGGAACCAGAAACCACTCTGTATATGTCTTCACCAAAAAATGGCGCAATTGAAAATAATTTCCAGCAGTGGTAGCGATGTCGGCAAAATACTCTGCTTTTAAGTATAGACCATTTTTTAAAATCTCAAATGTACGATGAAATCCCACACTTGAGCAATCCAATTTGAGTTTTAATACACCATACAAAATGAAATATGCATTTGACAACTTGCTCGGAGCCGTTCGTCGATGTGCTTTGCATCTTGGCCACACAAATGTAACAGTTGTCTGATTAATCAGAAATACACGATCTGGAACAAAACTGAATTCACAGTGGCATACACAATGAAATTATAAATATTCTGATGCTCAAACTCACAGATTCTAAAAAAAAGGGGTAGGGTCTTTATGCGAACTATGCTACTGAGCAACACATATAGATCACATAAAAGGGAATGTATCTAATGTGTGACGTGATAAAGCAACTACCTGAACTGATTCCTAATTTTGTTAATGGGGTAAGGGCACAAAGAAGTACTGCATTTATAATCAATTTAGCTTAGTAAACAAAACTTTCCTCCTCTATATGTACTATGATATTTTTTGAAGTCACATGAAATGTACAACTATATTTTTAGGGTGTGACTACAACATAAAGCTAAAAGCATAACCTAACAAACAGATATCTATGTAACAACATTCATACAAAAGGATAAAAACTAAAATGACAGACAGGGCGTTTTTTTCCACAGGATAAACAAGTACATCTCTAAGAAGTATAACACGTACACATGTAAATGTATCTCCTTGTTATAGTTCTATATCATAAGTGTCACAAGATGGAATGTGGAGAGGGAATTGGTCAGAGAATGAAGTAGCATGCTCTTTTGCGATATATAAAAAATAATAATACTAATATAGATGGTGTTTTCTAGCTTCTACGTCAAACAATCAAATCATCTGTCTCCTATGTTTCTTTGCACATTCTAAACAGCACACTACATGTTATCAAGCTAACGGCTACCAACAATGCATTTGTCATGTCATCCAGACATTATAGTTGGAGAAACATGGTGTTTAAGGAAGACTCATGCTAAGGGTGAAAAGAGTTGACCTCTCCTGTGTGACTAAGTGTATGACAACTTATCAAAAATGAACTTTCAGAAGCCAAATTTGGGGCTTCCGATTCTTGTTTTGTTGTGATATCTGGCTTGAAATCCCCTTCCAAAAAGGAAATATATTTATACTTTTAGTACCAATTGGTGTTTCAGAAAGATTTAATGGGAATCATTACTTCTAGTACATACTTGTAAAAAGTAAACATTTTAAAGTCACATTTGCTGCCAATAGAATCAGGATTACCACATGTGCCCTGGAAATTTCTTCATACATATATCGCAGCTTTTTGGCAATTTCTTTTTAACATTTAAAATAAAAATCATAGAGGCAGGCCGTGTCCAATACTGTTAAAATTCATAAGTGTGATCAACATGAAATTATATCAAATGAAATACAAGTGTTGTTACCATCTCTGAAACAAAACTCCAAAATTATCTAAACCTATTCACGAAATGATCGCAATCTTAACATGAACCTCAATATTCTAAATCAATTCTACAATGTGCAATGAAAATGCTTTGTATTGCACGATTTAGCAGTTAAACATCACACCAAATAATACCATATGTTAAGACATGATAAAATAATGCACACAGTCTTAATCAATACATAATCATCTGTAGACGAGTAATATCAAAGCTGAACACATCGTCATATGTGTAACAGCGCATATCAGATCACTACATCTATCTCTCAAAAACAAATGCATTCAATGGTTAAAAAGAAAAGAAAACAGACCAGCACTTTCACATACAATGCTATCAACATAACTAAAACAGTTATCCAAAGTCAAAAAATAGACGTTTGTATTTTTTTAGCATCCCAACCTTTTCTATATGCAAAAAATAAATGAATGATAAAATAAATTTTAAAATAAATATTCAAAAAAAAACTTTAGAGTGATTGAACTTATTCAGTGTTTACATGCACGTTGCTACCATCGATGATGTTTATTAAAATACAAAATCAAGAAAATTAAAATGGTTTGGAATTATCACCAAATATGGGGGGTGACCAATTTGAGGGGACAAAATGTGGCCATATTCTATGTCATTTGTACAGATCATGAACAATTTCCAATTAAAAGAACAAATTCAGGTTACACTTTAGGTATGCTTTTTTAAACTTAACAACCAATGAAATGTTATCTGGCAGTCACAAGGAAAAGCTTTTACAAAACACTATGGAATATTTTTTGAGAAAACATTCATTTATTCATCCATTAATTTCTCCTCTTATATAGTGGAACCCACAAACAGGGGATCCACATATAAAACAACGAAAGAATGCATGGTCACCTCTGTAAGAGCCAGAGGCAGATTACGAGTTGAATGTAATCGTCAAATGCATCAGGAAATACAAAGAGATTAACTACAACCAGCAGCAGGTTTGACCAATGGGCAACCTTCGTTTTGAACATGTGACCAGCAAATGACATTCAGCAATATCAACGGAAATGCCATATACTTGAATACAGGCAGATAAATCCCTCATCGATCTGTTTGTTAGCAGTAAGTACATGAACATTATATCCTCAAAATGATTTACAGCGATACATTTACTGCTTTTTCTAAAAAGCATTAAACAATTCAAATATAGATTCTACTACCGTACGTTCAGGGCGGGGTGACAAACATTTTCAATTCTTAGTTTACTGAATTGTCAAAAAAACAAGGCTCATAATAAATGCTGCTGTCCTGGTTCAGTACTGGAAATATATAGTGATAGTATCATCGCTAAAAAGTGAGACTCGTTTATGTATATATTAGATTTCTTGGCCCGCCATCCTATCTCTGTCCTACGATTCCAAGATGGTTGCCTTTATTTCATCTAGATAGTTGGACAGTAAGCTGGGATCATTGGATTTGCCGTCAACTGAAAGGCCTCCACCATCCTGCAGCAGCAAAAAAAAATAATAGTTTACAAATGTGTCCATGATTCAGAAGTCCTACCCCAGGGAAAACAATGGAAATATTTTTGTGTCTGTGTAAAGGGTACTATGAAACCAACATTTCAAATGATAATGATGAAGTATATTTCCAATTTTTTTCCTTATCTGAGGTTGAAAGAGGGATGTCTATGATGAAAAGAAGGCTAAATCTGTTAGCAATGCACTCAATGCTGGTCAGAATGCTACACAACATTTACTATCCCCCCCCCACCCCCTCCCATATTTCCTAGTATATTTACATGCATAAAGAGAAAAAATATTTTGGAAATTGTAAACAATGGTACCTTCATTACTATTTATACCGACTTCATTTGTAAACATCTGTTTAGCCATGCTCACATTGTACCCCAACAAGACCCTCTTTCCCCTTCCTCTCCCTTCCTCTCCCTAATTTGGACAAAAGGTATCTTCTGTAACAGTTCACCCTTCCCTTTATGATCAGTGATGTTAAACCCTCACCATCATTAAAATATGGCCAAAGAAGAAACTCAAACACCCCTCATATATATATATATATATACATCCCTTCTTTAAAGGTTTCCACGTGCAGTAGGTCATAATTCGCCAACACAGGACTTGGTGGAAATACCATTAATGGGTGTACAAGTCCTGCACACAGCCAACCTGTAGGCCCATCAAGAAAATCCCCAGTCTCTCAGAGAGTCTTTGTTTGAGGGAAATATTTTTAGATAATGACTTTTCCATATGGGGCAATTGGTGGGAAATGCAAAACTGAAGGCTAATCCTAGTGACTGACAACACTTGTTATAGGGTAAACACCCAAATGGTGCCTACTTCCCCCCGACAGCCCATTACTTTGCATCTGTAACTCCAATGAAAGGTAATTTCTCCTCCTCCAACTTACCATTGTCTTGAGTAGCACACAGACTTGGTGTCCCTTCATGGAGCAGCTGAAGAGGGATGCGGTCCGTTCCACCCTCTCCACCACCGCCATGTGGGAGTAGAAGCACACCCGGGCCAGGGTGACGGCAAAGTCGACGCCCCCCGGGGGCGTGGTGAAGGAATTCTTGGCCGAAAGCTCGCCGTTGGCTAGTAGCTCTGAGTAATGCTCTCTGCAAGATGAAAAGATTTGAAATAGTCTTAGCGAATGTTCAAAATGAGTTCAAGCCAGACACAATTCTGCACCAGACAAGCATGCAGATTGGAGAAAACTCAAAGAATACACTTTTGCTGCAATTTGCCTCTGCATAAATCCATTGAGATGTTGCCATCAACCTCCAAACCGGGAGAAGATACTTAGATAGATAGATAGATAAATACATTTCACTGATAGATATACACGTACATGCATGTGATCCTTTTACATCTACAGTAAGTAACAGAAAATACCTACAAATGAACTTTCCCTACCATTCAGTCATAATATTGGAAAAGGTTATTCACACAGTAATGGCCGTTTCCATATGACAGCGGAAACCACAGCAGATTTTAAAACATTTTTTCTTCTTCTTTAAACGTTTAAATGAATAGTAAGTGAGGAGAAACAGTTCTTGTCATCCTCTGCCTGTTTTGTCAAAACTCTTTTGCACTAAAGTTATGAAAAACCTGCTGCATTTCACCGTGTCATATGGAAGGATCTTAACAGTGATGATGGGAATCATTACAATTGTGTGCGGGTAAGCCTGCATCCGATGACCGGGGTAATAATATGATTGCAGGGCCCTCAGGGAGAACAGTATGAATACTGATGAGGCTACCCTGGGTAAACAAGACATATTATTATTATTATTATTATTAAAATTCATTTACTATTTGTATCCATCAATTACTTTACCTGCTGCATGGTGTGGCCAGCATGTAAGAAGAAACTGGAAGATTAACCTTGAAATCTATCTTCTCACTTGTAGAACCCTTATCATCCTGCATTTAAAAAAACGAAAACGATGGAGAGGAGAGAATCAACAAAAGATTATATGCAGGTGATAGGGGAAATAATCAAAGTTGAAGTCTATCCCAACATCAAGGTTTTAACTAAAGAGAGAGAGAGGTTTTAACTAAAGAGAGAGAGAGAGCAATCAAGAGATAGATAGATAGATAGGGAGAGAGAGAGAGAGAGAGAGAGAGAGAGAGAGAGAGAAACTGAGAGGGGTCAATGAAATTTGAAAAAAAATCTGTAAAGTTATGAAAATCAAATACATTTGGCAACTCTATGATTCCTTCAACAGGCTTCTCCCTATATTGAATTTATTTTCTACACCAAATCAACAAAACATCTCTAAATCATGGAAAGAAATATATAGTTCATACAGAAGATTTTTTTTGGTCACAACAAATCATCCCTCGATCAAGTTGCATCGCCATTGTAGAGAGTGTGCAATTGTAGTGACGTATCACTTTTAAATTGAATTGCATTGAATTAATTTTCATCTGCAACATACAAATCAAATCACAAATTTCAGCAATATAACATATACAAATTATGACAATTTTTTGAATGTGTATACAATATAACAATAATAAATGATGACATTAAAACCAAATTTAACTGATTTGCAGAAGTATCACAAGCACCAACTAGATGGAATTTTGACTGCGCGCAGTCGAAAATGATGCCTCCGCCATAGAGCAATTTTTAAAATTCAAGTTGATTGTAATCCATCTGTCAGTTTTTTAATGATAATGCACTCACAAGCTATTTATAGGCATACATAATGAGCCCCATGACCTTTGACCTGATGACCCTAAAAT
>BEXV01001739.1:76102-94474 GCA_003118195.1 Hemicentrotus pulcherrimus
ATAAGTTGACCTCTGCGACCTGTGACCTTTGACCTACGTACTCAAAAATCTAATCAGATCGTCTTCCTATGGTGATAAATACTATTCCCGAGTCTTAAGTTTAAATCTTAAATGGTTCTTGAGATATCGTGATAACGGTCAAACGGGACGGACGTACGGAAGGACAACCCGAAAACATGATGCCTCCGGCACCACCTTAGGTGGCGGAGGCATAAAAATATTTGTGAAGCAAAAAAACAAACATTATGCTTACCTTGACCATATAAGTGAGCGTGCCTTTGAGTTTCTGTGGCATGGTGATAGCATGGATGGTGAACGCAAACTGGCCCTCGTTGGAAGCCTCTGGGGGAAGCTGGAACGGTACTTTCACTCCATCGTGCTGTGATCCAGCCTGTGGGGTCAAAGGTCAAAGGTCAAAGGTCATTAGTATGAATGTCAACAACAAAATATTCTCTGGAGCCTATAAAAAGAACAGGCTAATGCCTTACAATTGAGCAGTCAAAACTTGATGCCTTGAAAGATAAAAAATATAGCTTTTGTTGAAGTCGTTGAAATGAAAAAATAAATCCACTTAGTAAACTCTCATACATGTACCTTCTTAAAATACAACCAAATGTATATTGTAAAAGAATAAAACATAGAAGTCATAAAAACTAGTTCCGAAACACATGCAGTTCCTATGAATACATTTCAGTATTCATAAGAAGGATAAACAGACAAATGCTGTACCAGTGAATTTATTAGATATATACTCAGTTGGATCTTTAATACAAGTGTCTATCGAGGGTCCTACATACAGATAACAACTAAATTATCCATACCCTTACCAGGTTTTGTAATTTTTTGTTGATAAAATTGATTTGTATTAATTTATGATTCTTGATAATACAACATATTTAAAGCTTACAACTAAACGTATTCAACAGGCCCTGATTCATCCAGTCCCTTTTATTATAAAGTTAAGAAAAACACAAAAAACATCAAATTTACAAGGGGTAAAAATAATTAAGTAATTAACTGTTTATTGGAATTACAAACTAAATAAAATTACGTTTGGCCGAGTCATAAATATTTTTTTTTAAATCTAGCTCGTAACAAACCACTGTAGGCCTGTCTTCATCAGCCCGAGTTTGCCAAACAACCTGATACGCTCATCACAAACTAGCTCAGACGGCGCAAATTAGCCTGCTTTTTCCCAAATCGCAAGGATATTTTGAAAACGAGACCAAGATTTCTCGGATATTTTCTCGAGCAAATATCCTGCCAATTGCAACTGCGGGCTGATGAAGACGCAAATCAGCTGGATAATTTCGGATCGGGATAGTTAAAATAGCGGGTTATTTGGCAAACTCGAGCTGATGAAGTCAGGCCTTATGTCGTTGTTGTTGTTTTTGGTAATACATGTAGTTTAATGGCGTTCATCCGGTATTGAATATATACGCCATATCTTCAATTTTATAAGATAATCAGTTACTGGTATACATAAGATAACTGAGAATAAAGATGTGTAGTGATATAATTAATGAGTCAGTAATGCAATTTATTAGGAGTCTCTGGATGGTTTTCAACTTCGTGTTTCTGTTTAAATCAATCACTCTGCCTTATATCACTCTGTTTTGACTATCACATGAAAAGATTTGTGTGGATAACTCACCTCTCGTATTAGTTTGGTGTTGAGGGAATCAAGGACCTGGAACTCCAGAGCTTTGAGGTGTGATGATGTAAGATTAGTGAAGATGACAGAGATGACCACTTGAGAGTTCTGCTTGGGGTCCACCCTCGTCTCATATGTCTGTCAACAACAACAAAAGTTCATAAGTTCATTTAGTTTTTAAAACAAAAATGAAGAAAAAAAGTGTACAAACAACTAAAACAGGAAAAGAACATACAGGGATATTTATACTCATGATCAAAGTCTAAAATAATCAAGAGTTCTTGTTAGAGTTTGATTAATTTGCAAAGTTAATGAACTGAGATGGCAGTCGACCATGAGAATGATTTGGTTTACCAAACATATTTTGTTTCATCAGGGAAAATACTCTGTTCTGTACAAGCTTCAAATATTAATTCTATGAAGAGATGCATGTTAAAATACACTCTCCATATTAAAGCATAAGAACAAATCGTAAGTATTCTAATCAACGTAACAATACATGCTCACAGTAGAACAGGGCCCTAATTGAACGACAGTCCAACTTGTGTATCGTGCTAACACCTATTTATTTCATCCTTTGTGTTCTTTATAATTCTTAACTGTAAACCTATAGAATGCCAGGTTAATTTTAACAGTTGATTTTATACACTCTAGCTGTACACAAATTGTTTTTGTAATGTATCATTAACTAACACATGTCTGTCATGGGGAAGGGCTACAACTTCTACCACATTGATACAACGTCTTGAAATCTTATCTCTTCATTTTTGTACTTACCAGCTTTAAAGACTCGTTCTCGGCGAGAAGCCTATAACTTGACATGGCCTAAAAATAAAACAAGGACAAAAATCATGGTATTATCAAAAGATGTTCCTACAGTACATGAACGTGTGCAAAAAGTAAAGTATTCTTAATGTTGACAGGCACATAAGCTGGACAGTCCATTTTCACACAGCAGTGGTTATTGCAGAATGTGGAAACCTCTAACGACAGCACACAAGTACACAGATCATATTTCATAACATTCTAAGAAGAGTTTTGAGCTGACCAGAATAATTGGTATATCTTATGGAGTGTGCAAACGTACTCACACGACCCATGCTGTACAGTCATTTGGAACTTTTTTCTAAAATGGGAAAGTAGTCGGATCATAAACATGTATTTTAAGAAGAGCTATGCTTACAGTACGGGAGCTTGGGAATTCTTTTGGAATGTCTGTAGTAAATCAAAATTTTTAAAGACCAGAGAAGTGGGATCTCAGAGGGAATTTGACAACGTTCGGATGTTTACCCCATTACAAGTGTTGTCAATCACCAGGTTCAGTTTTATGACCAACAGGCTTTATGTGATGCTGGTTATCCCCATATGGTGAAGTCCTCATCTGACATTTGCATCACCCAAAATCTCTCCAATAGACAAGGGGGTATTTCCTGATTGGCCTATGGGTTTGCTGTGTGCAGACTTGTACATGTACACCCGCTAATGGTATTTCCACCTAGTCTGGTGTCAGCGAATTATGACCTTCTGCCCATGTTAACAGATGACCCACTCCCTTCAAAGCCCATCTGCACTAGTTTGGCCAGGAGGAATGAGACCTCCCTGCGAGGTCACTAACAGGTGGTTATCTCATCAAATTAGCTGTCAATTAACATAAGAAAAAGAGGATCATGGTGGACAATGATTAGGCATTGTTTGCTATATAGAGGGCGCAAGTAGCTTTAATTAGTGCAGTGGGACTTTCAAACATTTCTTACCCTTGTCAGGAATTTTTCAATGCCCCTGCTCGACGGAAAAAAGTGACAGTACAGTACTTACAGGAATGACTGGATCTGGTGTTTGTTCTTCTGAGATGTCTTCTATCTCTCCTACTGCTTCATAGTTCTCCTTGCTTGCTGATTTCTTCTTCTTCTTGTCCTTCTTCACCTTCTTGTCCTTGCGATGTTTCTTGGACGGCTTCTGTTAATATGGGGTGTTGGTGAGAATAGGCCATTTTCGTGATGTAACCAGATTCAGAAATAAAGATTTATTCATGATTTGTTCTTTTATGTTATTCTTTTGTATACACTTTGTTTTGCTGAATAAATAATAATAATAAGTGCCTCAATAAAAAATTATTCACCTGATACAGATAATGGTATTTCAATAGTCAGAATGCAAATTGCATGTTACGTGTTGCTAGGTAGGACAAGCCCAAATATCTGTCCTATCTAGCAACAACTAACGTATAACAATTCACATTCTGATTATTGAGGTACATTTATTGGGAACAGGTGAATGAATGAAACAATTTGTACCAAGTGCTTCACAAAGGCATATGCATAAATTTTGTGAAATTAAGAAAGTTTTGAAAGCAACATAATTGTGAACAGTAACCAACTCCATCTATCAAGAGCATCTGATAATCATATTTTTTTCTCATTTATTTAAGTCCCTCATGATCGTAGTTCTTAGAAAACTATAAAATACATTGTAATTCACTTCCTGAACATAGACACATTTGTCAATGAACAAAAATAACTGAAGGTGGAGGAAGGAAAAATATTTCAACAATTCATAATAAAAATCAACAACCAAGAAAAAATAATAAAGGCATACATACATGTAAAGGAATATTGAAAAATTTAAAACATGCCAAAATATCAATAACTTCTATCGGAAGAAGGCTTTGGAGAAGGGTCAAACATGGATAGGAAACAAACCTCTTCTACATTGCCGTTGGTGGTAGGGGCGGGGGTAGGGGTTTGGGCAACAGGTGCGGGTTTGCCTTGGGGTGTGGGCATGTCTTGGGATAACCAGAAGTTTAAATCATCCACCTGATGTACAAGAGAGAGAGACATAGAAAGACAAATATCTCACAGAATCATGCAATACCACAGGGTATACCAACAAAAAAATCCAAAGGGTAGAAGTAAGCATGCAAAAATATACATGGTGTAACAGAAAATGGTATATACTATTGTGTGTATGGATTCCAATTTAAGAAATATTCCAACAAATCTGCATGTTCCTTTCTAGGGTGTCTCAAAAAAGTGGTAAACACTATTTGAGTGAAGGATTAATTTCTGTAAAATATTCACATTATTATTGTAATGTGTATTTCTTCTTGTATTATGTTCATGAACAATGATAGTAAAAACCAGTGAAAAAAAAAGAATTTCCTGAATGGACAATAAATGGCAATCAAATTAAACTGTGCATGCAGCACTATAGGGTGTATCATAAAAAGTGGTAAATACTATTTAATTTCATGTGTTCCCTTCTGTAAAAGCATCATCATTTATTGTGTACATGCTACTATTATAAAAACATATTTCAAGAAAATGTTAAGGAAATCGCTAAAGAAATTAATATGATGGACAAAATTGAAGTAATTGAACATGCACTATGCAGAAGCTGATTTCTATTCTTCACAGATGTGAAATGAACAACCACCTTGAATCAGTCAGTCATTAAAGATTAAAGAAAGAAATTCTCATTAAATGCCACACATATCCAAATAAGAGAAAGTGATTGGAGGGGAATTTGATTGGCAGACAAAATAGTAGCCAAAGGAAATTCACATTTACAGAAATTTGATGGTCTTGTGTGAGTGATGTCAAACATCAAACATACTATGTCAAATCCTCTAATAGGTCATGGATGCATGTCTTGACAACTGACACTAAGCCCTTTGTTTACCAACATTACAACACTGTAACAGAGCACTATTTGATACAAAGTCCTGTTTTCACTTAATATGACACCGAGCTCTGTATACACCAAACACATCTTTTGACATCTTAAAACTTTACATCCAGCACTCTAATACAACAAAACTTTGTAACATCATGCACAGTCTAAACCCAATGCATCAAATAATATTTACACATAATGAAATAAGCTTGACATCAAAAACAGACTTTCAAATTAGTAGGTGTGGAGGCATGATGGCTCTGTGGTTGAACAGTGGTCTCTTAACCTGGAGGTCCCAGGTTCAAAACCAAGCTAGTGCTAGTGCCCTTCGGTCAGGCATTAATTCTCATTACCAAGTCCCCAGGGGGGTGTTTCACAAAGCTCCTAAGTTAAACTTATTTCTAAGCTGGAATCAACAATCATGGAAAGCCGTTGAAAATCAATGAAAATATTTTGTAAAAGTTATTTTAAGAGGCATAAAATGTTGATCAAGGAGATCTCATGTTCTTGATGTGGAATTTATGAAAAGTCAAAAATACTTTATATTTTCCCTTTTGAATGTACCTCATTTTAAGTCCAACTTAGAGTTAAGTTTGACCTAGAATCTTTGTGAAACACCCCCTGGTTGCTTAATTACAAATATACACATGCTTTCTTTAGCAGTCAGGTAAATCAAACAAACAAATAAACAAACAAACAAACAAACATACCGCTGGAGCAGGAGCAGCAGCAGGAGCCGTCACAGGCTCCACCACCTTGGGGGCAGCAGGGGCTGGTTCAGGAGCCTCTTCTGTGTTCCCATTGACTGCAGGCTTCTTGCTTTCTCCTTCCATAAGATCCAGGCCTGCCGAAGCTCCACTTTCTTCTACTTTAGCGGACTTGGTCTTCTTCTATAACAGCAAGTATCATTTCATTCAAATGTTAGCAATTATCAAAGAGGTATTAAAACAGATTTAAACTCTATGTGCACTGGTTTGGCCAGGAGGGATTAGACCTCCCTGCAAGGTCACTGACAGGGGTTTATCATCTCATCAAATCAGCTCTCAATTGACATAAGAAAAAGGGGACCATGGGGGACCAACGGGTACCACTTAGGCATTGTTTACTATATAGAGGGCGCAAGTAGCTACAAGTAGTGCAGTCCCACTTTTAACAGCTTCCTAACTTTCAGGAGATTCTTGATTCACTTTGCATTGTATTTTATGATTTAAACAACTGTGGGACCATCTATTTGAATGTTTAAAACAACTCATTACATAGACAAGAAAGGGTGATTTGAAAATAATGCATACTTTCAATTACAAAAAAGCAACATGTAAGAACAATGTGAACAAAACCATATCTTTTTCCTGTACAAATTAAAAAGTTTAAAGGTACCTTGTATGAATGAAGTGCATGCATAATACTGCTTTCTTGTATGAAGATGAATTTAAATGAGATTGCGAGTATTTTGTCTTGATTGATACAAAACAAATTCTAATCATACTTTTTTTTATACAGTAGGCTTGCGGTTGCACCATGTGAGAGAGGGGGAGGTTTGGGGAGTCCTGAACAGGACTCTCTGTAATCTTTCCTTTCTAGAGTGTGTGTAGTCCTGAAAAGGAATGTTGGTAGTCTTGAAAAAAACAGTTGGTTATCTTTCTTAGCTTATAGTTCTAAGAAGAACTAAAGCGCCGGTTGAAGAGGATGGTAGGCAGGAGTGGCTCAACGTTTCCAACAGGTTGACTATCCGACGTCAGGAGTGCAACCGCAAGCCTACTGTATATCTACATCACCATGCAAGCCGATACTTATAAGCAGCATCTATACTTTTTGTTGTTATCAATCAAAAGTCTGAAAGTACCTTCTTCTTGTCTTTGGAAGTTTTCTTAGTTTCCTTTTCCTTTGACCTCTTCTTCTTTGGTTTATCTTGGAGTTTGCTGACCTCTGCCTCCTCCTGGGTGGTCGTCAGCTCAGGGGCATTCCGATGCGCCCTCACCGGGAGACGGTCTCTATCGTCCAGTGGCCTGTCAAACGGTCAAGCAAAGTGAATGGAAATGGAATGGTTATTGTACTATGGCAGTATCCTATACTTTGGAATATTCTCACCAGGTAAATGTTAGAATATAAAAGTTTCTCTGTTAATTATCATCAATTTCAAACATCAACATCAATGCTAAAATCGAATCAATATGAAATTAACAACATAATCATCAAAATCAATATCAAATTTCAAACATCAACATCAATGCTAAAATCGAATCAATATGAAATTAACAACATAATCATCAAAATCAATATCATCATCATCAAAATCAATATCATCATTAACATAATAATATAATGCGTCACATATCCACCCAGATGGTCCTTAAAGCGCTTCAATAAACAGATTGAATGCATGGTCAAAATACACTGAGAGTGCTTTAATATAATAAAACAGAACAAAACACATTTAAGAGAAAACACATGTCATTTCAAGTGTTTTTTTGTTTTCTCTTAAAGTGATCTACAGCTTTACAATCCTTCTATGATTTTGGGAGTCTGTTCCACAACCCGGTGAGCTGCTGACAAAAATGCTCTACCTCCCCATCATCAATACCATCATCATCACAGAGCTGCCAACCTTGTGCGACCAAAAAAAGGAATCATGATGGCAAAAAAAAAGGGAATTTCAACCAAAAAAAAAGGAACTAATTTAATTGAAACTTACAACCACGCGCGACACATTTCCAATGCAGAAATGTCCATTCCTCATGCTGTTTTTTCCATACAAGCATAAAAACAGAGTAATTCCGGTAAAAACAGAAAGGTTGGCAGCTCTGTCATCACCATTAAGATCACCACCATCACCATTATCACCACTTGTCATAATAATATTCCAAACCCTACCTCTCTAAATCAATGTCCAATGCTCTATGTGGGTCATCCATAGCTCTAGAGTCTTCCTCATGATCGGATAGCACAGCTCCCTGTCAAAAGACAATAAAAAAAAAAACATGTAGAAACTTTGAATTTCACAACCGCACTTTTTATGTGCATACAGGTAATTACCATTGTATTATTTCTTTGTCTCTCTTTTTTGCTGTAGTGTGTGTTAGTTTTTTGCATTTTGTGTAGGATCATTTACATTGTAGCTTTAAGTTTCTGTAATTTTTTTGATGATCCAACCACTTCGTAATCTCCTTTTGTGTAGTTTCCATTTCATTGCATTATCAATATTTGTAAGAAATATTTTATTGTTTTCTTTGACTATGCATGATTCTATGAAAGCGATTAATGAATTTAATTAAATGTACATGTACATTCTATCTTAAAATCTATCAGTTTATGACCAAGATACATGGATGGAAGAAACGGAACAGGTACATGTAGGTAGGAAAAAAAGCACAAGTCAAGAAAAGATAAGTTACCAAGAATCAGGGATAAAATAGACAATTCCATTCAACACCTTCTGTATATTGATGTATATTTTGCATTCCATGAAGATTGTCCGAAGCTAAAGAAAAATAGCATGTAATATATATGCTACCTGAATTCTGAACACATTTTCAGTTCGCACTTGCATTTAAAAAAAAAGATTTAAATCAAATATTATGTCTTTATAAGTGGGTCATGACTCTGTCTCATAATAATTTTTTTGTATCATTAACAAGTTACAAAAAATGTTATACGCTACAGAAATCATGGCATTTCATTGGCGGGAAGCAAATTTGTCAGAGAATTTGAGCATTTGTTATTGCTTACAAGTTTTATGAAAACAGGGCGCAGATACCGTTTCAAATTACAGACATTACATTACCTCTGGCATTTCTTCTCCAACAATGTCAACTTGGTGAGTGACGGGAATGTCATCGCTGGAGACAGATGTATGGCGCCCTCTATTGCCCCTTTTGTGCTTCCTGTGTTTCTTCTTGCTACTGGAATTGGATTGCTCCATGTACTGGTCTGTGACATTGACCCCTAAATATAGAGATGGGGGGATCGAGGGCGATAGGAGAGGGAGAGAGAGAGAGAGGGAGAGAGGGTGTGTGAGAGAAAGAAGGGAGGGAGAAAGAGAGGGGGAGTATGAGAAAGGAGACAAAGAAAGAGAGAGAGGGAGAGAGAGTGGAAGAGAAAGAGAAGAAGAGAGGGGGAGTAAGAGAAAGAAGGAGAGGGAGAAAGGGAAAAAGGGAGAAAGAGAAAAAGGGAGAGAAAGAGAGAGAGAGAGTGGGAAGAGAAAGGAGGAGAAAGAAAGACAGAGAGAGAGAGAGAGAGAGAGAGAGGAGAGGAAAGTGGAAGATAAGTAAGTAAAAAAGGAAAGTGAAGAAAGAAAAACAAAAAGGGATATAGGGAGAGAGAAACAGAGACAGACACAGAGAAAGGGAGAGAAGAATGAAGAAAAATAAAGAGAGCAAAAAGGGAGAGAAGGAGAAAAAGAGACAGATAAAGGAAAGCATGGGATAGAAATTATCAGAAAAAGAAAGGAAAATCGACAGCGGAATCAAAGAAGAAAATTGAGATATATGGGGAGAGAAAAAAGAAAAGAGAGACGTATTGGTAATGGCACATCTTATACTGTACATGTACATGTATATAATAATTACCAGTTATTGATCATCTTATGCAGCTATACAAAAATAACAGACACAGTGCTATAAAAGAGGAGAAGACATTGTATAGCTTGTGGCAGGCAAAATAACAAAATGCATTTTGTCCTCATCTATATTTTGATATAAAGAAAAAAAATCTAAATTCTACAAATCATCATTTTTTTTAAAACAATTTTACAAGAGTTGATTTGAAAACACCATAAGGAAGCAAAGACAAAATGAGGAAAAGCATGTATCTATCTTTTGGATATTTAACACAGATCACATTTTTACTGGAAAGCTAATACATTGTACATAAATACAGTGTTTAAAAAAAAGGGCAATGAGCAAATCGATTATTGAAGCACACAAATTTCCACGAATTCAACTCTTGATTTGGCAAAAACAAACCCACGCAAACTGGACCACAACATGAACAAAATGGAACAAAATGGAAAAAAGTTGCATTGCAGGTTCAAAAATGTTTATACACAGTTCATCTATAATTCATTTCCAACACTGGAATGTACATTCATGTATGTCATCTACATGCACACACCAAGTCTAAACAGCAACTAAGGACTAATTTGACCGACATGTACTGTATATGAAAAATCCTGCTACACATATCTGGCCTCCAGATTTTTATAAAAGTAGGAATATTCTATTTACAAAGAGAGCAATCTTAATATTAGCACAGAGAGGCATGATGGAGCTTGATGAAATCTTTCAGAATGGCGGACACAAATTCATGACATCTCTTCAATATGCAATATCCCAGAAGGCAAGAGGTACACTATTGTATATATGTTCCGTGGCATAACCAATGCTTTAATCACTAAGCAGTCAAAAAAATGCATGATTGAAAGTGAAAGTTTGCTTCCTATGAATTTCTTGAAACTTCCAACTAATAATTGCTAGGATGAAGACGACAGAATAACCAAGAACCCTGGCAAGAAGAAGGAAAAATATCCTATTGCAAATATTCCCTAGCCTAATCAACGCTTTATATTTTGTTGCTTACTAAATGTAATTGTTTCTTTTCATTAATTTCTAAGATAAAGAAGACAGAATCACCAAGAATCCAGCAAAGAGTAAGAAGAATATCCTTGAAAAGAGGTTGCAAAAGATATTCTAAAGAATTTAGGATTCTCAATTCTATTTACTATGCATTAAACTGAAGTAAGGCAGTTGATAAAACTATTTATGCAGCCTATTGACAGCAATAAACCATTTCCAATATTTCAATCCAATTCTTTTTTTTGTGTTTTTAAAACATTTTTTTTCCATGTTGTATGCCATTTTAAAAACAAAACTCTGAACAGTGGCACCATTTACATCTGCAAGAACATAGAACTTTAAAAGATTCAGAGAAAATACAAACATGATTTGTAATATAAACTATTTTTATCTGTATTAAATATCAATAGCAAATCTCCAAACACCACATTGCTGGGGTAACCTTTAATGATAAAACTACAAGATAGATATGAACTTTTAATCAGCAATGGCTACTGGATATACCAGAAAAAGGAGGCAATTGAAAGATTTATGACTCTTAAAAAAAAAAAAAAAATGCCATGCAGGACTCTAAATTCATTTATCCTCATGCCCCTTTGCACAAATCCCCTAAAAAAAAAAAAATAAATAAATAAATAAATAAATAAAAAAATCTTCAAAAGGAATTAAGCGAAATACATACAAGAGGGCAAGCCCGGAACAGACGGTTTATAATCGCTACTAGCTCCACCTAAGAGGTGGCAAGTCTGTTCAAAGTCATCTTCCACATCTTGAAAGCATTATCCAAATATTAAAGAAGGAAGGAATGAGAGTCAGTACTGCGTCTCACAAAAAAAAGTGTGGATTCGTAATCTTTGTCTCTGCCAGAAGGCTGGAAGGTAATGACAAACAATGTCCTGAATCTACGTGTCAGAACCATTACTACTGCTAAAACTGGACATTTCAGTGACCTTTGTTAGTGGTCAAGACTTGTTTAAATTTCAGGCGGCAAAAAAACAAACAATAACAGCTTATGACCAATGGAAAGCTATTCAGGGCCATAGCTGATAAAAGTAAAATACCTGAAGAGGCAATCCATGATTAAATGAAAAACTGGAGAACTAAATTATACATAATCTGCTTTAGTTTCAGGTCACATAACTGTACACACCAAGTTTCTGTTTTACAGTATTTCTAACATCTGACCAGTTACAGCCAAGTCCATCGGCTATCTGATGCTAAGGAGTACAAAATTGCTGAAACATATACAAGTATTAAGCACTTGCAGATATACAGTATACATTTACTTCTCTTTAAAGATGCATTATTACAATGTCAAATCAGCACATGTAACAGTTGTCCAAATGATCTAACCAACAAACATCAAGCAATACATGTACAACTCAAAAAGGGAAAAAATCATTTCAAAGGAAACAATGTAGAATTAGCAGTACACATACTTTGGAAGGGTTTGCTAGACTTTTGAATGCAAAAAAAAGCAGCGTAGCAGCACAACACACATAAAATCAATTTACTTTTAAAAAAAGAGGAAGGAAAAGCAGGTTAAAATTAAAATGTTCACTGCATACATGGAAATTAAGCACAATGCTTCAACAAGGTAAAGTCATATTCAGCTAGGGATTTCAAGGGANTTTCACAAAACTTGTCATCAGTGACAAATGACAGTGTTTGTTATAAGCTACTGAAATCCTTGCTTCTGATTGGTTATCAGCAGATTTGTCACTGATTTTTGTCATTGAAAGAAGGCTTTGTGAAACCGGTCCCAGAAATGCTGTGGAGAATCAGGCCCCAAATTACAATTGATATAATCACAACTATGTACAAATAAAAGAGATAGGGGACTGCAACCTTGCGATTGATTAGAGAACTTGCAATTGATTTGGATCAATCGTAACTCTTTATAAGACCGGGCCCATGTCTGCAGAATGATGGAACAACATTTGATCTCAAATCTTGAGAAGGTACCCACAGTCCTTTGCAGGATATGCTTCATTTTCATGCCGACTTTGTTGTACCGGAGACATTTATGTTGAGAATTTGATAACCTTGTAGTCAAATTATGAACATTTGACTACGGTTACGATCTGGCCATATCTTTGGTTTTAGGATGAAAGTCACACATGCGTACAGCTCTGTTCAATCTCCATATTGGCCTACCAGGCCCTGTTTAAGAGAACGTTGCAAAATCCAATTTGCAAAGATTGAGATAAGCTTCTAATGATATCTGTAGAGCGCTTAGAGACGGTTTTCCGTATTTAGCGCTATATAAATCCAGATTATTATTATTATTATTATTATATTCTGAAGACAATGTATTTGATTGGCTATGATCAACTTGTTAAAGGCAGTTGTCATTGATTTTTTTTTGGGGGGGGGATTTTTTTAAAGGCTAATGTCTATTGGAAAAAAAGGGGGAATACAGTGGCAAAGACATAAAATAAAGCGACAGAGGATGTGTATACGTGTAACATCGAGGCATTTTGGGGCAATACAAAATGGAAATAATTTAACCCAGCTATAAGGCATATACATGTAGGTACACATGTAGGTCCAAGACTCTTCTTGAAATAACCCAATCCCATCCAAGACTGCTCAAATCTTACATTGGTCTAAAGTGGTCTAAAGCATAGAGAATGTATATAGGGCCAGGAGAATTACTTGAATAATGAAGTTTGCATTCTGATTTGTGCTGTAAAGGACTATTTGCACAGTCTGTCATAGTTTAAAGTGAATCTGTAAGATCCCAATAAATGCATTATGGATTAACAGGAAAAAGGGGAAAGTTTCGGAGAGTGCATTAGATTTTTATTATATTTTGATAAATCAAGTCTGATGGTTACTTTGTTGATTTTTATGCATCTTTATACCAAAGTCAATGGGTTTTTTCACAAGGCTAACAAACATTTTTAAATTACTGCCATAAAAACATTTAGAACAAGATTCTAAGATGCTTCTTCACGATCACTCTCCTGAAATTACATTAATGACTTGATAAGAGCAGTGACATCCAAATATATAAAAAAGTGTTTCACATAAGTCTTTGGGCCAAGGTTTATGGGCAACTGTTTATGTGGCACCCTGTATTTTGAAAGACAGGCAGTTATGAAAGGAGGCGGCGGCGGGGGAGGAAGAGAAGTAGCAGCAAGAGCTATAGCTAGCAAGAGCAGCATGCAATTATGAACCATACTTAGTCACCTGGAATATCGTCGTATGCTGGGGGCTTAGGCCTGCCCTTTTTCACGGCTACACATCATGTACGTGTGTTAGTGGATCGAGTAAAGTTTGAAAGAAAGGGGGACCGGATTATGCGAGAACATGGTACAGAGGGGAGGGATCTGACGCCCGTAGCAACGTCCACTGCACAGTCTTAGGGGTTAGTGCCAAATTGGCTTTGCTTTTTGCCTTTATTGTTGTTATGTTGCTTTGCAAAGACAGAGACTAAATGAAATGCTAGGCAGTGTGCATTTACAAAGCATCTCATTCTCAAGCCTTTGTTTTCTATTTCTAAAATCGTTCATTGCACAAATAGTGTAAGGCAAAACAGCTTAACTGAAATTTACGGTAAATTGTACGCAGGACCTACATGTACATGTACTTTCCAGGGATTATGAAAATAATATCAAAATCAAAGCTCAAACTGTCAAACTTTAACTAATAATTGGTATTTGGTGACCTTCCTCTTGTTAATTCTTAGTGCTCCATCGCTATTAAAGAGCGGACTCACAAAAAAACAAAAAAATATGTATACGCCATATTCCATTCCATAGGGTAACAAAGGAGTGCAAAGGACATTACTACGGAACTGAATAAACAGAGTCGAGGGAACAAGAAGATTAAAAGCAAGATACTGGGAAGATTACATATGAAATAAATACAAAGAGAGGACAATATTGAACACGATACACAAGATGGCAAATACATTTGATAATAAGTCCAATGGGAGGTTGCGATTGTGCAAGTATGGTTTGATAAGGATAAAGTGAGAATAGTCCATCCAGTTTGAAATAGAGAGTAGAAGTTAGCAAAATACAATACCATAAGTCATGTGCAACAATTGAAAATGTTTAACATTATCATTTTTTTTTGTTTTTGTCCTTGTTACTTGAAGAGTGACGTCATCCCTACATATATGGATCCACATGTTATTCTTTTTAAATACCAATTTCATCTCATTCACTCTAGGTATTAATTCGGTTCTCACACCATAAGCAAAATATGAGTGATAAAACGTTGCGTCTGTTTTCGAGCCAAAAGGGCGTCAACTATATGCAAAAACGACATCAGGTAATGCACTTCTGGCTCCATAAGAAGATGATCAGTCCTTATCCACCTATATTATATGTTTTAAATGGTATAACTAGAGGCAATATGAATTTTGTTTCCTTTGCATTTCAAGTAAATGTTTAATTCCAAGAATCTTAGTATTCAACAGGTTAAAAAAGTACCCGCCCTGTAATCTTTTTATCACATATTACTAATACATAATACCAGCACTTCCTTTGGTGTCACATGGTATCAGTGGGACAAATGTGACACTTGAAAAACGAAAAAGCCAAGGAGGGATGATAATACTATGATAAGAATACTTCTTATTTTGTTAACCCAGTGATTTCTCATCAGCTTCAGTGCTGTTCTTCATGAGGGCCCTGCAATCATTAGTACATCCAACCATTGCCAGGTACCCATTTACATAAGTGACAAATGTGGATTAATGTCTTGCCAAAGGATGTTAACGACGGGCCAAGATTCAAGACCTCAACATACGGTTTAAATATGTCATTTAATTTGTGGATATTTGAGTGGGAAAAAAATCAAATCAAATCAAAAGTCAAATCAAAATCTTGATTGAGAGTCAATCATAATGGAATGAATCACTAAAGCCAGGATGATAATATGATTGCAGGGAGAACAGTATTGATAGTGTTGAGGCTACTCTAGGTAAACAAGGCATATTAATACTATTAATACTACCAGGGGGGTATTTCACAAAGATCTTAAGTCAAACTTAATGCTAAGTTGGACTTAAAGGTTATGGAGAGCCATTTGTAGCCTTTAAAAAATATATATATTCTACATTAAGAACATGAAGTCTACTCAAATAATTATTTTAAAAATGAATGATTCGAGTCACCATTTGATGCCTTTTAAAATAACTTTTACAAAATACTTTCATACATGTAGATGCTAACGGCTTTCCATAATCATTAGGTCAAATATAGGATCTTTGTGAAACACCCCCCAGGCAAGGAAAGAAAAGAAGAGCTTCATACCTGGGACGTGCAGAGGCACGGTGAGGTCGATCTGAGCCACCGGGATACTGTTGGTAACGCCGTCGTTCTCTGCGGCAAGGTCTTTAAGCTTCTTCTTCTTGGAGCTGCTGCTGCGATCGTCCTTGAGGTAATGGGGGTTGCTGGCCTGCTCCACCCGCCTCGCTTCCCTCCTCTTCTCAAGCTCATCCTCGTCTAGGACCTCGTACACCACCTTCTGGTGGTTGACCCTGGTTTGGAGAGGGGGAAGATGAGGTATCATCATTGTTACAATCTTAATCCCTCTCATCATCATCCTTGACATCTTGATTTTCATAACAAGATATATCAGCATTATCATTCAAAATAGAATTATCTATGACACTATAATCATCATCATTTGGAACATCGACCTAATAATCTTTGTCATCCTCCTCATCCAGTACCCCGCACACAACCTTTAAAAAAATGCTGACAGTAGATTTTCAGATTTTTGGGTCGATCGCAAAGGGCAATACAACAAGTTTTTATTTTAGGCCTTATCACCGTACATATATTGTCTTACCTGTGCGCATCATGGATGAACATGGTATCTATGGTGACCTCTTCATCAGAGCTGTCAGATGGAGGTGCATTAATCCACTTGTCAAGATCCAGCCTTTAGCAGAATGAAAGATAGAAAAATGCATCCAAATATTCAGATTTGAGGTAGAATATGAATAATTCAGTCAAACCTGCTTTAGTGACCACTTATCTACAAAAACCACTTTTTTGTGATTCCCTAAGGCAGAAGCTATAGACAGGTTTGACTGTATGTATCTGTATTCCCAAGTTGTTGTTTTTAATCACAAAACATTGACCATATTTTCAAGAGCACATACTTATTTGGTCTACATTTTTCAACCACAGAAAAATGCAAATGTGTATTATTTAAATGAATGTAGAGTCCTACTGAACTCATTCCTCTGTAGCTGCATAGATGTGGATGTGCCCTAAAAAAAATTTACACACCAAAAAATTTGCTTATCCTCATCTCCCTCAATAGGAAGGTCCCGAGACAACATATTATCTAATAAAAACATCCATCTATGGGAAGGGGCGATGGCTCAGTGATAGAGGAGTGGTCTATTAACCAGGAAGTCCCCGGTTCAAAACCAAGTCGATGCACTTGTGCCCTTTGGTAAGGCATTAATCCTCATTACCCAGTCCCTTGGAGAGGACCTAAAGCTGTCAGTCCCTGGGTTGCTTAATCCTTACAAGCATACAGATGCTTTCTTAATAGACAGGTAAAACAAACAAACTGAAAACTCTTCCTTGTACACATCTAAAATAATCAATATGGTCAATTTAGAAGTCGGATGCCCATTTTATATTTAGAGAGTCTCTCTCTCTCTCTCTCTCTAAGTGCCATATCGATTGGCTTTGTCGATCACGCTGTTCCACAACCCTCGGTTCCTAGCCTTCTCTATTAGCACCACTCCCAGTTCTTTCACTCCTCTCTCTTCAAACAATTTCTGCAGACTGTCAATCCAAAGTATCCTCCTTCTTCCCCTAATCCTTCTTCCCACAATTTTCCTTGTCAAGGCAAGGCTCTCTAGGCCTTCCTTAAGTGTAATGTGACCCATGTGACACGTGTAATGTGATCAATTTAGAGAGTAGCAAGGGCAAACTCACCCTTCCGGTACGGGGACCTTCTTCTGCGCTTTTGGCGCCACTGGGTTGAGTTCCCCTACAAAGAGATCAGCAAGCTCTGTGGCCACACACTCGTCCTTCTCCAGAAGCTTGTTGACGTACTTCAAGAGCTGCAGGATGCAGCATGCCTGGACAGGAGATAAAAGGGAGCGAATAGCAAGATAAGGATGAAAAAAATATGATATTGAAAGTGAATGAAGCCCCACTGCAATACTTATAGCAACTTGCGCCCTCTATATAGCAAAAAAAGCCTTATCAGTGACCATTCCCTCTTATGATAATTGAGAGCTGATTTGATGAGATAACCACCTGTCAGTGACCAAGCATGGAGGTCTAATCCCTCCAGGACAAACTAGTGCAGAGGGGCTTTAAGTGAAGTACATGGAAACCTGCATTATTATAAATACTGCTTAATGGATACTGAACATCCAAAGACCCGGAAGGGTTTAACGCCAGGGCCAGACCTTGAATCCTGCACTGAATGAGAGTTGTACAGCGACTTGAGAAGAAGAAGCAGCAGCTTGTAAAAATACAATAC
>BEXV01001740.1:0-12471 GCA_003118195.1 Hemicentrotus pulcherrimus
TGTGTATCATGGTTTGGTGGGAAAATAATAAAATGCTTTTAATGGCCGTAACTGTGAGGTAGATAATTCAACTATTAAAACCATTATGGTTTTAAACTGATCAGTGATAAAAGAAGTGTCAATAGGAACTTGATATACAGGTTGTACAAAAATAATTGTGTTATTTTAAAGACAATGCTAAACTTGTATTTGATATTACGGGAGCATCTTTACATCCTCAGATTCAGTTTTCTCCATTTACTTTAGAGATTAGTTTTAAAATGTAGACAATTTGTAACCCACCAAATCAACCTTGTAAGCTTTCCATGTTCATGAACAAAGGAGTGAGAAGGAATACAAAAAAAATCTGCAACAATCCACATTTTGTATTCATTGTCAACTTGTTTACTTATTTGTTTTTATCAAATGCAGCCACTCCTCTCTAGGGGAACTACTTTAAATATATTACAGATAGCATATTATTATGTGTCATCCAAAAATAATACATCACTGCAAGACTCAAGTGCAGTAGTACATGTACATTTCGGTCATTTGTGTTGGAACAAATAGGACAGTTGTTCAGCACTATATCACAGTGACATTACCAATTCTAAATTCCCAGATGTAAAGGGATTAGAACTTTTTTTTTAATGTTACTTTCTTATTGTTTTGACCAATTAATAACAAACTCTCATGAATCTGCTTCTCTGTGTTTTCTGTTCTGTTCTTGAGAGCAACGCGTTATAAACATTAGAATTCCTTTAAATGTTATGGACAACAGTATGCATGCTCAGCAAATTATGTTCCCATGTCAGACCCTATGTAATACACAGAAAGCATCAAGTATTACGATGGCTCAGTGGTAGAGCAGTGGTGTGGTAACTGGAAGGGTCCTGGGTTCAAAACAGAGTCAATGCGCTTGTGCCCTTTGGCAAGGCATCATCCTGATTGACCTTACCCAGCGATTGGGTTTCTAGAGAGAAAGTGCCCTCTACACCATGTTTTAATATGGCCTAGTTCAGATTTTCAACATTTCCATTTTTAGTGTTTTACATGTTTATGTTGTAAATTGTAATGTTTAACTGAGCGTTGTGGCGTGCGCATGTAATCCAGCTAACAANGATGGCTCAGTGGTAGAGCAGTGGTGTGGTAACTGGAAGGGTCCTGGGTTCAAAACAGAGTCAATGCGCTAAGTTGTGCCCTTTGGCGAGGCATCATCCTGATTGACCTTACCCAGCGATTGGGTTTCTAGAGAGAAAGTGCCCTCTACACCATGTTTTAATATGGCCTAGTTCAGATTTTCAACATTTCCATTTTTAGTGTTTAACATGTTTATGTTGTAAATGGTAATGTCTAACTGGGCGTTGTGGCGTGCGCATGTAATCCAGCTAACAATGGAAGTTACAAACTGATTCAGCCGAGGATGCAGGTTCAAAACCAAGTCACGTCTTTTGGATGGTGACGTTTAAAGGTCTATCCCCAGACGAAAATAATATCTGATTGATACACATCTGTAAAAACCAAATACACACAAAGCTAGAAAGTTCTTTAGATGCGACCATTTTTTTCTTCTATTTTATTTGTTTTTACAAGGAAATTTATAATTATATTCAATTCCATTTCCACATCTACAATGTACATGTAGATCTATTCTAGGTTTTACTTTAAGAATACACAAACTGTTTGCTTTGCTCTAAACTTTGATTTCTAGTTTTGACTCAAAAAACCTTTGACTGCATAAATATTAAAGAGCACCTTTCATTTTCACTTGCAGCCTGCAGCCTGACTCAAAAACACGATCACAAACAAAGTTCAAATCAATAATCAAACATTACAATTTAACTCTAAAGAAGTAAGACAGGCTAAAATATAATGTAAAAACAAATGGGCAATTCATATCAGAAGAATATATCGTCATTAGACCGTAACGCTATGATGTTGTTGTTGGGTCACAAAGGAAAATTCTTGGCATGTCTACACGCGAATACGATCTTTTCTGTGATCATTGACGATGAGGTACAACAACGTACATGCGGGAAATGTCCATCTGGCTGTTGACATAGCTATAGCGGTACCAGCGGGGAGTTTCGGCATGACTCTCGCATGAATACCCGCTCCGTGGTTTTGACACCGACCACCCGGCACATTACCGATCATTTCAGGAATAGATACGAAATAAATGAATTTAGAAATTGAAGTAAAATGATAATGAAATATCAATTCTAATAACTGTAACTTAATGCATGGAATTCAGTACTTACATCATGTAAAATTCCGATGATTTTCTACGAGTCCCAGTTTTATGCTTGCCTCTGCTCTTCCCACACACGACGACGATATGTATGGAACGCCAGCGGTACATCAGTCGTACAAAATACAAATTATGAAGTGACGTGCGATACGGTACATTGTACCAGGGATTGTTAGTTTGATTCCCTGATTGTACATTGCACCAACAATATATATTTGAAGGGGAAAAAAGGGTAATTCAATCAATCAATCAATCAATCAATTAATTAATTAATTAATTAATAAGTGAATAAATAGATAAAGAAGGAAATACATGAATAATGATGACGATTATAGTCTGAACAAGAAAAAAGAGAAGAAGGAGAGGAACTAGGTGTAGGAAAAGAAGGAGGAGGAAAATTTAAGACATATCTGATCTAGATGGATTGAGAATTTAAATTGAATTTGAATTTATTGGTTTCTTTGTCATCTTTTTTTTCTCTTTCCAAACACATTTTAATGAGCATCAATGTGAATTTGCTACAATTTCACTAAAACGGCCATACATGCTTAGAAAATATATATACACCATGAATTTAATAAGTTATCATACTGAAGGAAATAGGAGGACAACATCGTAAACATGAATCTTGAGTGAAGTTGAGTCTTTGCTTGTAGCCCTCTGTTATAACTAGAAAGATTCACATAATGCCCGAGGAAATTAGAAGAGAGTAAATTACAATAGGGAGCGCCAGGAGTGTCAAGTTTGACAGAACAACACCCCATTATGCAAAGAACTTGAGAGAAAGAAAGGATGGGACAGTGTGCTGAATTCCTGATGAAAATTACACAAGTTGATGTGAAAGGATACAGGCTACTATTTTAGTCGGATTGTTTTGAATAAAACTGTGTGTTTGAGAATCATAAATGAATACGACAAAAATTGAGACACATGACACAGTGATATATAAAATGAATCTTCAAGGAATTAATATGACATCATCAACATGATCAAATATAGGTGAATGGTATACACGCCCGTATTCCTAAGTGAGATTTAACATTCATGTATAGATATACATAGTATAATAAAATCTTTTTGATTCATGCAACGTTAGAATTCAACTCGGGGAAGTTTATGGACATGAGTCATTTGAAATTCAAAAGAGTAATACAATCAAGCTGCTGCAAAGTTTTAATAAAATTGAGTTCTTTTTATATCAGAACTTCAGAACAACTTTTCAACATATAACACTTATTGAATTGAATTTTTTGAATAATTTCTTTCCCCCTTTTTTTCAGTGCATCTGTAGATATGAAAGTGTCGAGTCTATTTCTATATAAAAAAATATTTACAGCTTACATTTTCATTTACATAAATATCATTTTCATATTTGTCATGTTGCGCATGGTAAGAAATGAATGCTACAATAATGTAGTAGGCAAGTACATGTAGATGGCGCTATTCACAAACATGACATTCTAACATTGCTTTAATAATCTGTAGACTACCCTACCCACCCTTTCGGCATAAGCCTGCCTGGCTGGCTATACTGTAATACCAACATTCCCGACAATGTAATACAGCTGCGATTTGAAAATTGATAAAAATTTTCATGATTTAGTACAAAAAAGGGATTGGAAATATTTTTTCTTGCAATGATGCTAAAGCTATAGCAAAAACCTGATGCCATATATAATGTTACAAGCCAGGCTCCGGAAACTGCTGATAGTTTTTTTTGGAATTATCTTTATATTTCCTATATTCATCATCACCTATACATTCTTTGAAGCTATTTTAAATCAAATGAATTTGTTACCGGTAAATCATTGGTCTACATAGCGTACACAGTCGCATCATAAACATTTTTATGAATTAGTGAAAATATTTTTTTTTTTTTGTAGACAGATCAAGCCGACGCCAGTGAGTGATTTGCAATGTCGCCCTCTAACAGCAAAGAGGTTGTGCAAAGTTCTAGGGATAACAATTATTAGGCCAGTATTGGAAACGCCCCAATTTCAAAAAAATGAAATGGAAGCTCTCATTACCAATCATGTGAAAGAATATGTTTTATCTAATACATGATGATAAAAAATTTGACGGGAAACCGCCTACTAATTCATATATTTGTAAATTTGTTTCTCTCATGGTCTGTGAGAGATATAGGGTAGTCCCATATACATCTTTCTGTGTATAGTGCTTGTTACTTTACGAAGAATGGGCCAAATATCTTATCATTTTGATGATTCCAGACCTTGCAGATGCTAGATGCTAGATGATCAACCTTTTCTGATCGATTCCACAACGTTTCTTTCACAATGCAATCGCATGACCATAACTGGTCTTTACCTTTAACAATTATTGTCTATCTATTCAATATAAAGAATCGTATATATATCATATCTATGCCATTGCTGTACAATTTTTCCCGATATGAAATTTACTGCTCTTTATCACTTGATTTGATTAAGTAACTAACTACTTGTATCCTTGTTTTCTTCTTCTTCTTTTTTCTTCCTTTTTTTCGTACTGGAAACAATAATGTTAGAGTGATAAGTGTCATTTCAAACTTTCTGTTTGGGGTCATAAAAATTTGAAATATTTTGTTTTCCCACTATACACCCTTCGAAACTGTCGTACTCCTTATATATTGTAGAAACAGTATGATAGAGCGTTGTTGTGTAGTTTGTTTGCTTGTTGTTTTTGTTTATGGTAATATTGATGTAAACGTTGTTGTTTTTAGAAATTCTCAATGCTTAATTTAAGTCAACTTTTATTTTAGTATTAATAATTGGTGTTTTTGAGGCTTCGGGCAATGATATCATGTTGGCTGTATTCTCGACATTAGGTGCGTGTAAATCCACTGACTAGTAAAGCGATGAACGCCACAAATCATGGAATGTCGCCACCTACTGGCACAATAATTGCAGTTGTTTCGTTCCCGATCGATCGATGCCATTCATCTGTAAATGTTTACACGATGTGATTTAATTCATCCCCCTATTTCTCCCTAAGAATCTGAATATGGAAATTAACATACACTTTTTTAAATTCTAGGTTGAGTAAAAGTGTATATCCGTAATAGCAATCTTTGCCAATAATTTCATTCAAATTTATAGGTATTCCCACAATGATTTATTACTTGTGATTAGTACTCCAATATGTCATGTAAATCAATGTGATGACTGTTTACAGCACAATGCCTTTCAGGTTATCAAATAACCTATTCATGAACTTCATTCATTTTGATGTCCCAACTGGCTGTTTAAATTTTCTGCAGACAAAAACACCTTTGGGGATCTTATTAGTACTAAAATGTAGATATTATCGTGTCGAAATGCAGTATGGGAAAGTTTGCAATGAGTTCACTGTCGACATTATGTTAATCACATGGCCAGGTTCTCACTTATCCTATTCTATACAGTGTATAGAATTATGTGTACTTTCAGGAATGTCTGTTATGAAAGTATTTTTAGCTCAATGGATCGGTGCAATATGGTGATCAACAAAATTATGTGTTGTCACCAGAAATACGATCTTGAAATCCGTTATAACATTATCATCAATTTATTATAAAATATAATCAAATTATACATTATTAGGATCATTCGATCATTCCACAATCATTGAATACAATTCGTATCCTTAGAGCCAGGGCATTCACTTTCAATGTGTGGATATTGGTGAAAGGCATAGTTAAGAAGGATCAGGCCATTTTCCTTTCAACTTTAACTACCACTTTATACAACTCCAGCCTTTCGAAGAATATATCAAATATTTGTATTTTCCAATAGCTAGGAATACAAGACACATTATTATGTATACAAAAAAAAGCAGTGTTGTCTGTGAGGCATTTTCAAGGAAAAGAAAGCCACGAAGCTGAACGCAATGAGTAATCTCATCTCGTAGAAACCACAAGTCACAATCCACTGCTTCTTGACAGAATCATAGCTTGCACAAAACATATATTATTATCATCATTTTCTAAGAAACATAGAATTAAAGTCAATAGAAATACTCTTGAAGATTTAACGCGCTGGAAATTGTATGAAATGTGCGGTTTTGTTTGTTGATAAAATCATCACTTAAGAGGGGTCACTAGAAATTCAAAGAAAAATCCTGCACACCGCTTCTTTCCTAGTTCAGAATATGGCCTATTTAATTTTGATCTCCACGAAACCAGAGAGGTACAGTCTCACCCCCTGACCACATCAACGCGATGCCAGCCGAAGATAGATTGGGCTAGTGAGCGTTATGAGTTTGTGGATAGCGCCATCTTCGGGGGCTTGAATCAGTAGGGAATACAAATTCTGGACTACTTCTTTCCATCCAAGTTTGGAGGTCATTTTTTGACGGGGCAGATACATTTATCTTGACTGTAAGTTTACCTCTGAGAGCAATCGTATATGGAAAATACAGAATGAAATTTAACGACCCTTTTCAAAGACGGATGCGTGTCTATTCGACTGGGAATAGTTCGCTACGACATGCGAGAAGACTGCAATTAATTACAAACAACTAATTTGATTTCTTCTGTTTGAAAATTGTGGATGACTTTTTATTAGTCGTCCTTGAAATAAATCTTCTCCTCGCTAAATATATCTTACCCTTAGAATTTCATGGAAAACGGAGTAATTGTTATAAAAAAAATTATGCCTTCCGTTTTAGCCGATAATGAAGTTTTATTGTTTCAATGATATACTGGTAGTTGTATTCTTAGCATTCTTTGACTGGGTTTTCTCTCTCTTATTTTCAAAGGACCTTTTTAATAACGGACATTTCAACCTTCAGATATCCATTTCATTCTGTAATGATACAGTCATAAGGACAGACGGCCCACGACACCGACCGGCCGACAACCCACAAGACCGACGGTCCATGAGAACAACTATGTCGGTCTAGTGAACGGGTCTCAGAAGGCCCATAAGGCTGACATGAGACTGACAGCCTTTTTTTTAAAAGGGTTCATCAGGCCGACATCGTCGTTCTACTGAGATGCCCCGCTTGCTTTAATGACTGGAAAGACTGTGTAGGTATGTTTGTACTGTAATAACACTGTCTCTAAACGTGCAGTTCAATGGTAATTATTAACGACTATTAGCAATAACAGAAGTTTTAATCATTTAGAAGCTTTCCTTGATGCTTTATGAAGACAAATAAGAAATTATCGAATTGTCCTTCACTGTCATTCAACGTCATGTGCAAGACAAATTCCAAATCAAAACAAAGACCCCACGTGATGGGAAAATTCCCGAACACCAATTCCACCGGCCACGCCCTTCCCATGACCTTCTGTCGCCTATCCTTCAAACAGCTGTATGGCAGGAATTCATCGATCTCTATGACGACATTGATCAATAAACGCATAGTTACATGGGGGTGCATAGGGTACGTGCCCAAGAGGGAAAAGGACACGCGAGAAAAATATTACACGACCCTCTCCTATGGCCGAGTGGACTGTGGATCACAAGGCCCGTGGTTCGAGTCCCGACGGGGCAGTAATGTCATTTGACAAGACATTAAGCTACATTTATCACACTCAACCCAGGAGAGGTAAATGGGTACCTGGTAGGATTATTCCTTGAAATGCAGTGTGCGCTGATTACGGCTGCCGGAGCTATAAGCTAAGGTAATAATTACCAAAGCCCTTTGGAAGCGCATAATATAGGGACTTATAATGTACCTATACAAGAACTGATTGTTATTAGTATTAGTATTATTATACCCTGTTCTCACTCTATGGCATTGTTCTCCAGCGTTTAATCCACATAATATTTCGGTCGCGGCTAATTACAACAGGTTAGTGCCCCCACCCCCTCCCGATGGTAAAACTCACGCTACGCCCCTACATTGATCAATATTTCTAGGAGCAAACAATGCCGGCTATACCGTGTAAAGAACCACTTGTACATTTCCGTTCCACTGACGTACTTTTCATTGTTTGTAAACAAACAAAGAAAACAAATATTTACACTATTTTTTTTTCTCTCTTTATAGGTCAAATATTTACTTTTATTTAATACACTCGCGTGGTACATCACCTCACGCCTGTGGCGATCGATGTATAAAGTTCAGAGAATGGTCATGCTAATATAACAGACTATAGCGGATTTTTAAAACAATATTAGAGCAATTTGACTGTATTCATCATCTTTGAATCTCATTTCGATTTTCCGGGTTAATATACTGTTTTATTTGAATGTCAATATTTGTATGACGGCAATAGGGTTTTGATGGTTGACAATATAAAAACTGTTCAGAAGGTGACTCTGATCATTTAATACTTTTATTGCATAAGATAGAATCAGAGAGTATTATAACTGATTTTGTGTACAGGAGTGCTTACTAAAATACAGCTTCTTTTGTTTCATATTCTCACCCTCGAATAATTTTATGAGTTGTACCATAACTGATCAAGTGTTTTTGATAAAATAATTCAACAGTACTCTGCTTTAATTGAATTTTGTCATAAACTTGTTGTTATAAGACTATCATCATTGACGTGATCATTTAATAAATGTTTTATCTTAAAATGGAAAAGGTCATGAAAGATGTAAACGTCAAGACTATAGCCATTTACAACGACGGGTGGAAATGTAACATAACATGTATGACGGTATATATGCACACGTAAATTAAGAGAGAACTATTTTTATTAGTAGTTGCATTATCAAATTCATCGATAATTCTACAGAAAACACATTGCACCGACCAAGTTTCATGGAAACAAACTTCAACTTGCTTCACGATGATGAAGGTCATATCTATTTGTCAAGATAATTGCAAATAGCCCATGTAAGGCTAATTAATTTACTCAATAGATAGCCGCATGCTCCATTATACTAGTACATTGGTGAGATCTGTGAGGTTCACTGTACTTTTTTGTCCATGGCCTAGTTTTCCTTTGCCTGTATTCGTGTAGCTGTTTGGCGAGGCAGACATTTTCTAATTAATGTAAGCAGCTACCTCTGACGTATGTGATGTTGTCTATCAGGTTGCATGTAAGTTATAGACCATGACAGTTACCGTCTGGATGGACACTAACAGTGGCGTAGCGAGGTTCAAGTCGTGGTGGGGGCGGGGGGAGGGGCGGCACTTGTGAAGGCAGAGTGCATCGCTCAAAATAATGGGGAGGGTCTGAGTCATGCAATCGTTTTTTTCATGACTTTTTTGTATTTTATAAATTCCCGTTATTCTCCCCTTTCCTTTTCCCTTTTCCTCCATCCTGTCTTTCTTGTTTTCTTCTGCTTCTTCTTCTTCTTCTTCTTCTTCTTCTTCTTCTTCTTCTTCTTCTTCTTCTTCTCCTTCTTCTTCTTCTTCTTCTTCTTCTTCTTCTCTTAGCCAATATTTGGAGGGGAGGGGAGCGGGGGAGGGGGTGTAAAGTGCCCCACCACATCGCTGTATACGCTTCTGAATACAAGGTTAAACTCTTTCTCGCGTTCACACGGAGCGTGACAGGTGTCTTTTACAATCATGATATTAATGCCGATACAACACAATGGTACCAAAATTGTAACTCACACTGAATGATGGGTGTCAATTATTGTCAACAAAAGGAATTTATTGGGGCTAATTGAAGAGAGGGTGCTTGCGGTGGGGGTCGTCATTTCATGCTCTAAATGAAAACGGTGATAATGATTTGGTTTCATTTTGAAGAAAAAAAAATAATAATTCTGGCCTATGATTGGAATACTTCCCAGGAAGTGGAGATGGTGCACATAATGACCGTTTACAAGAATGACTCTGATGATCGGGATAATATTTCTGTAGAGTGTTGAGATTTTTGTTTTGGGGGGCGCTTTGTCTTGTTAATGAAAATAATGCAGATTATTCTATTATTGTTGGTCACAGGTACACACATAATACAGAGGCAAGTGTCATTTACATTAAATTTACATTAAAATTAAATAATAGAGCATTATTGGATCAAGATCCCGCATCATCTTGCTTTGGCTTCTTGTATGCACTGTATAGGGGCAGCACCGTCCGTTTTTGCATCTACCACCTCCAGTAGGCCTACCATCATCAATGCCCTACGCTTGCCCCCGCCCCTCCTTGGTTTTTAAATCATTGTGCAGCCCCCATTGCATCTACCCATGTTATATTGACATCGATATAGCTGAGAAGCGTGACAGCTCCAGCCCATACCTTGTCATCATTTCTTTGGAGTTAATCATCATGGGGGTTCAACAAGGGGGTAGAGGGTAGGAGGAGGGAAATGGGAGGGGAGGGGCGGGAGGGGGCTTGAAACGAAATTGGAAAGAGGATCTTCTGGCCATCGAGTAAATAAATGGGAGGGATTAATGGGACAGCAATCACAAATTCACAATTACTGATAACGATGGAGTAATCATAAGAGTTTGAAAAAGAAGGAAACAAAGGAAGGTAAAAGGAAAAAAGGGAAAATACTGCGTTGGTTCAAAATATCGAAGTGTGTGGTAAATAAAGTAGTTGAAAACAAAGCGATCTGACCAGCACAAACAAGTATTTCAAAAATAAAACTTGAAAATTATGTATCCATTCTCAACGAATGAATGTTATTTTCATCCTTGGAGGGGGGGGGGGGGGGGGTCAGATATCGTTCTCCCATTCAAGAGTTCTAATTGTAGTATTGCAAATGATATTGAGTTGGCATCTCCATTGATGTATAGGCCTATAACTTTTAATTACTCTTGTTTATGAATCATTATCATTTCTCATCGAGTGTTGCATGCATCATGTATAACTAAATACAACAAGCGGTGGCACACAAAGTGTAAATTGATCCGGTCAAATAGGAATGATTGTAACTGATACAGTTCAAGTGCAAGACCATAAAGCGAGTCTTACATGCGTCGCATTCTTGATACACACCATCACCGTCACCGTCATGACCATAGCGCTCAGAGAGGTCGTCTTGCGGGGTTCGTGCGGTGGCGCCTCGGGACATCATCACCGGGTACGTGTCACCGCAAATACGGTAGAAGGGGCCGTTGGTTTGGTGATAGGGGTGTTGATGGAGGCGAGGGGGCCTGGGGGGGATGTGATAAGTTTGTTGAAATGCGAAATCACTTTGATGCATTTGAATTTTATTCAACAAAACATTGAATCTTATGTAAAATAATGTGACCCATCATCATCATCACCATCATCATCGTCATCTTCATCAGCATCCTCCTACTCCTCCTCTTTCTCATCATCATCATCATCATCATCATCTAACCTCCCCTTCATCATGGCGAGTATCACCGTTATCATTATCATCATATATCCACCACCACCACCGCCATCATTATCATGATTATAATAATTCTCTTCATCATCATCATGAACACCACCACCACAATCATCATCTTCATCATTATCACCATCACCATCTTCGTCATCATCTACAGGAATACACATTTAGTACCTTCAATCATTGAGGGAAGGGGCACTGCCCCCAACATGCCCTGCACATTCACCATTAATTGAAATGTTGGCGAACACGCAGAGAAGTGATGATGGGAAAGCTTGAGACATCATTCATGAGTGATCAGAGTGGGGTCTCCTAAAACATTGATGATGTACTGGGGCGTGGGAGGAAGTGAAAGGGGGTATTATGAAAACTGTTACAAAGATATGTATGGACACTGAACATGATTGTATAAATATCAGATAAAATGGCATAGTAGTATCATTATGAAAATGTCGGTTGGACCAAAAATATTATCATGATGCCTTCACAAAAATTGATGACATTGATTTGATGATTAAAAATGAGGGAAACCCCCAACTTATAAGGATGTTCTTTGCTTTGTTTATGCTTTAGTTTTGTTTTGTTTTAAATTGTATACAGATTGACGATGCTCTTGACTGATATAGGCCTAGGTCACTTCCACCCATTGAACCAGATGGTTTGTCAGTTTCTAGAGGAAGAATGATTAAGGGCGCTGTATTGACCTAGAACCATGATCACAGATAGATGGCAGGACTGAAGAGAATACCTTTCCTCGTATAATAATTCATTGCGCATCACGTCTTGCGTGATTTTATCGTGTTTTAATGAGTCATTTACAACAGAGTGGTCGAGATAAGGCCTATGCCCTATATATTTATTCACACCATCCTTAAGATAGTTTGAGGATGATGGTAGGGGCGCCTTTGTAATAGTTATGTACAGGGGAAATAAATAAATATTAAGGATAATACTGGCCTCTGGACCAATGTTTACGGCTGTGTAGTATTTGCTGGTTTCAAATTTGGATGGGTGAGGGGGAGGGGGGAGTGGCGGATCCCCCTGG
>BEXV01001740.1:26086-38459 GCA_003118195.1 Hemicentrotus pulcherrimus
TATATTGTACATTTTTTGTAATATACTTATATCAGATTGCAAATAACTTTGGAATTTCATTGTATTATGTTTTGCATGAGATATAAAATCATTTGAATCTTGAATCTTCTCCCCAGCTCTTTCCCCTCACGTCTCTCTCCCTCTCTCTCTCCCTCCCGCTCTCTCTCTCTCTCTCCCCTCTCTCTTTCCTGGGTTCCATTTCTTACACTACATAGCTTAATTCAAAATGTAATTTTGTCTCATAGGTGACCGCAACCATTACATCTAGCTGTTCCTTTCAAAGAGGTATTCAATCATTATACATAAATATTATGAAATTATGAAACTGAGTCATAACACGCTAATAATCGATTGCAGACAAGTAAAACAAATCTATATACCAGCATAATGCTTTGAGGTAAACCGATTAAATTACCAAAAATATGATGGCCAATGATGATAATTATATTGTATAAAGTGTCATTTCCCCCGAAGAAACATTATCTCCTGGTAAAAGGTGATCCCAATCCCCATACATTATTAATAGATGCTTCACTGTATGTACAAACTGTCGTTCCGTGTTTAATTTGGGGAGTTATTATGTAAGGGAAATGTCGATTTCTTTTACATCCTGGGACCCGTTTTACAAAGCTTTTTTACATTGACAAATGACAAAAATTTGTGACAAATATGCTGATGACCAATCAGAAGCAAGGATTTCACTAGCTTATAACAAAAACTGTATTTTGTCACTGATGACTAGTTTTTTTGACCTTTTATCTGGTAAGGCGCTTTATAAATTATTTTTAATATTATTTCTATTAAAATTAGTTTGTATCTATTTTCATAATAATGGCAAGTCGAACATTCACGTTATTATGACGATGGAGATATATTAACAGTGACGACATGACAGTTATCGTGATGATACATGCATCATCATATTATAATATGAAAGTCCAGTTTTATTGAATTATTTTCTATAGTTCCTATTAAAAGGTATATCGAATAATGTTTGTCCTTTGTGATGACAAGCAAGATGATTGATGGTCGACCTTAGTAGTTTCCTCCTTGTAAAAATGTCGCCTTCTCTCAGGCTTGTAAAATACTAATCGGTGGGTATAACTGCTGGTTGTCAGTAAGAAATGGTATAAATGCCTTTGTAAGTTATCGACTCACATAATGTGAAATTTAACGATCAAACAGGATATTGGATTATCAAGAAAAGTAGGGAAAAAAGAAGAGAAAAGAAGTGCAAAATAAAGAAGAAAAGAAAAGAGAAGAAGAAGAACTGTGAACAGAACAGACTGAAAAGAAAGTAAAAGAAAGGAAGGGAAGAGAGAAGGTAACAGAATAGAAATGAAGAGAAAGGTACATAAGTGAGAAAAAAAAGAAGAGAAAAGAATAAACAAATAAAAGAGAAGGGAAAAGAAGGGAATGGAAGAGAAGTGAAGATGATATAAGTGGAAAAGAAAAGAACAGTAAAGAAAAGAATGAAAGAAAAAAAGAAAAAGCTGAAAGAAAAGAAATAAAGCTAGCACGAGCTGCCAAAAAGAATCAATAAACCGTGATAGAGCAAGACAAGGCAATGACCTTATCGAGTTCATAAAATTTGATAGGCCTATCTTTGTTTACTATCTTTATATAGCATCGTTGTTGGTATATCCAGGGATAACTCTCATATCCCTGGTATATCAGTCTACATAATTATCATGAATGATAAGATAAAAAAAGAAATTATGGATCGTTTCCAATTTCTTATCACAGTGTTTGTCTGGGGTTTATCTCAAGTAAACATCCTCTCCTAAACCAGGTATTTCATTCACATAATATCGCTTGACTTGAGTCATAAATAAAAGCCTGATGCAATTTCTGTCTGAATTCGAATACCGAATGCACTCTAAAATGGTGATTTTTAATTACGACAGAAATTAGCACATTATTATTACTAAGAGATTCAGGCAACCAAAGGCCGAAATTCAGCTATTCAAGAGAGAGAGAATCTATTCATCATCAGCTAAATCACTGATCTAACTTTACCTAAAATAAATTGTTACCGTACTTCCGTATTCAAAACATCAAAAAATAAATCCAAGAACTTCAGAAAATCTCGTCGTTCTTAGACATTGAACGTACGAGTCACTTGCGCCATCTTCAGTTTAAGGTGTGTAAAATATGCAGACGACACTGTCTGCCATTCACATTTTATATAATTTCGTTTTACGCACATCGTATAGTACGGGGGGGGGGGTCCTCTCCACGACTGGCATGCTCCATTCGAGAGCAGGGGGAGCATGTGTGCTAAGCTGTGACTGGCCAATCGACGCACAACGTGGAGCCAATTCATGAGTGGAAATTTCCACAAAATAATACTACGTATAAGACGAAGGCCCAGACCGCGTGTCTCAGCGTAGAAGCGTATACGCGAGGTCAAGACCATTCTTGCGGATTGTGTTAGTCGTCAAACGCAGACCCAAGTTTAGCATAATTGCCCATGAGGCATTTTTGTCTTCTGTTGACAAAATGCATGCAAACAATGATATTTACCGGTACACCCACGGTATTAATGCAGCAAGCTATGTTGCATTAAAGCAGAGGGTAGAATAATTCTTTGAAGTTATTCTTTAGAGAAGTAAAACACGCTGAAAATCACCCTCAAAGGGGAATTACCGCAAAGTAGGCCACCTTAGCTTTCGAAGAATTCAGCAACGCGGGAAAAAAATACCACAGAGAGAAGGGGCAAGGGGGCATGTGGTTTTCTTGTAAAGGCCGCACTGAATGTAAACAAAGAACTTCTGTCTGAAGTAAAGCCATCAAACGCAGTGTTTATGCGATAGGGTGCATTTGTACATGATCTATCTATTACACGAGGCGATATTGAGCTTTGCGAAAAATTAATGTCGACCTTCCCATGTGGACGTTCTTTATCATTACATACTTCCTGGGTATTCATTGATAACGTGTTCAGTAGTTAGCTGAATAGTGTGGCATTCATCCACACTTTCTTTCATTTTTCTTTATTGGAAAGGTTAGTCTTAAGATCAGAGCTAGTTATTATAGGCCTACTTTTGTAAATGAACGAGCTTCTTTAGTATGCCTATACGCCTAAGGAACTTACCAGCAAAAATATAATTTTCATTTCCTTATAATGATTAACTGACATTCTTTCATAATAATATGAATTAATAATGAATCAGGATTTTGTATTTCCATACATGCATTACCTTAATTAGGTTTGGAAATGTTTGTATTTATCAGAATTGTATTTATCAGAATAGTATTATGCTTTGTTCTTTTTTGCATGGAAAATGAATAAAAGCAACCAATCAATCAACCATTCAGCTTAATTGCATTAATCTTATTATATCTTAATATGAGACCGATGCTATCAGTAATGATAAATCATGATGAAAATCAAGATGATGATGAGAATAGTTACGATAATAATAACATTAATAATCATAATACAACACCAACACTGATAAAAAAATATTATAAATATTGTAATAATCATAATAATCTTCATAATAATAAGGATGAAAATAATATTTTAAAAAAAATAATAATAATGATAACAACAACAACAACAAAAGTGGTAATGGCAAGCCTATCCGCCAATGACTTGGATTTAGGAAATTATCTTCAAATATAGAAGGAAAATGATAATGGCTTCAATTAAACTATACAAGGACATGTTTTTGGCAGCTACATGATAATGATAGCAGTATGAAAGGAAGGAAGGAAAACATTTTCCTGTCGGGAAAAGATTGATTTTCCTTTCCTAGAATGTCCAATCAGTTATACGTTTTATAGACACTATATATCATGCAGGACATGATCTCTGTACATGACAATATAAATACCCTGTCTGTCTTTTAAAGTATCTCTTTTCTCATTATGCTCATCAGCTTTACTTTTCTTACGTTTTTCTTTCTCTTTTGACTCGAGTCCTCATAATATGGTATTTCACTTTCTACCTGCTTTCTCCTTTATATTCATGAGTATTTTATCCACTTACTTAATGCTGTATTTATTTTAATCTGTTTTTCATTTACGACCGGAATATTGTTAATCTCCTCTCTCTCTCTCTCTCTCTCTCTTCCTCTTTCCTCGTATTTCATGATAAAACATCTCCCAAATTATTCATGCACATCACCAATCCTATAATGGTCTTTTTTCTTTTCCCCTCCGCTCGCACGTATAATTACGGTTTTGTCTCTTCACCAAAACTCCTTCTCTTTCTCCGAATCTCTACAAAACCAGGGTATCCCTGGCAAAACCGAGAATTTAATTTGAAGCATTCAGTATGAAAACACGGCTTATAATAAGCCTCGATGATTTATGTTGAGAAAATTCGCTTCTTGATTCGCTTTTTGATTATTGAGGCTTGAAAACATAATCAAAGAAATGAAAGAGGAAAGTGTATCGGCCAACAGCTGTCAATAATACTAATAAAAGGCATCTAATCCCAATCGTTTTCTTAATCACGTTTCGGAATGTTACAAAGAAGAGACAAAATTACTGCTGGGTTTCTCCACGGAAATCTCCATAATATTATGTGGCTTTTGCATTAATCGTCTCCGTCTCTTTTATTCTGAAAATCACCCACGCATGCAATTATTCTTGGTAAGGACTCAATATTTATTTTAGGTATATAGAAAAAGGGCTACTAAATTCCGTCATTCTCATAGGCTTAGGCCAAATTATATTTCTTAAAAACATGTTTAGAGTTCTGCATTTTTGAAAAATTTAAATTGTCAAAATGGCCGCTCAAAATGGCCGCTCGGTATATTTTTCTATTTTTTAATTTTTTAATTTTTTAAAATCAGAAATAGATCATTTTAGCATTTAAAAAATTAAAAATTAAAAAATCTCAAATTTAAAAAAGGAGGCGCCCCCCCCCCCCCAAAAAAAAGCGGGGGGGGACGCTTAACATGAATATTTGTTTTAATGGCCTTATTATAGTGCAGGAGCCCCCCGGTTCCACTTGACAACGGGCTCTTTAAAGGCACACTGCCATAAGCTACCTGCTCCCTCTATATAGAAAACTTCCCCAATCGGTGCCTGTTGGTCCCCCATGATCCTCGTTTTCTTATGTTAAATGAGAGGTGAGTTAATGAGATAGTCACCTGTCACAGTGACCTCGATGGCTCTCTGTGTGGTCTAATCCCTTCTGATCCAGTAGTGGTGACGGTCTTTAAAGGGAAAGTTCAGTTCTAAATAAAGGTGAAATATACTTGTGCGCTTTCCCGTTCTTTGTATATCAGTTAAAAAGAATATTATAATCATTCAAAAGAAAATATGTCCCCTAAAAATAATTCCTCTATGCACAATATTATCATCATAATAATTATCCTAAATGCCGTAAAGTTTGGACTAACCGCTCATGGCACTCGTTTGTGTTTTGTTGTGTGTGCAGTGCATGAACTTCAGTCTTTGATTTCAGCCTGACAGAGTCCGTTTTTTTTTTAAGATTTCAAAACCTATATAGTTACGTGATCATCCTTCCCAAATTGCTTCCATTCCATATCTTTCACATTAATGATCCCGTGCCCAGAAATCCTTATTATCTTCCCCCAAATCGTCCCCCCCCCCCAAAAAAAAAATGCAAGTCATTTGATTTATTGTCAGAGTCTTTGCAATAATTTTCAAATGGTATTATGCGGAAATATGAACTGTTACAGCGCTAAGAGAATGCTAGACATAATTATTTTGTAGCGAGTCATCATGTAAAAAAAGAGAAAGAAACCCCAAAAATTCAAAGTGAGGTATCCCAAAATATACAACATAAATGCAAGTCATTCATATTCTTTGCAATAATCTTACCAAGGTATGTGTAAATAAACCTTATTGTTTGCTGTAGTGCTAAAAGAGAATGCGCATACATAAAGGTTAACTGAAAAGAAGAAGGAAAAAAAAAAACGCGTGAGGAATCCCATGTACAACAAAATAATTATAATGCAAGTCATTTTTGCGATGATCTTATTACATTATTGTAAATTTTATTGCCGATTGCTGCGGTATTCAGAGAATGCCATTTCTTTGGGGAAGAGAGAGAGAGAGAGAGAGAGAGAAAAAAAAATCACATTTGAAAAGACTTGTTGGACAATCCAAGTCATGCATAATTGTCATTTTATTGCCATTTCGCAAAATGGCAGAAATTTTACCAATCTATTATTCCTATTGCTGATTTTAAAAGGAATGCTGCATGACTGTGTAAAACGTAGGGAAATTAATTTTATACAAAGGAGCCCAAGGCTCTTTCTTTTTGCACTTTACCGATACAGGTATTACATGGTGGATTATACCAATTTCATTTATTAAAAAGAAACTTTTATCTAAATTATGGAATGAACCAAATAAATATATACCCATTGTTTTATTATGAATTTTCGTCCACGAAGATCATTCGTTGACAATAATTACAGCTTAAAACTGTTTCCCATGCGTGCAAACAGTATATTTTTCTAAATATACTATACCTGTATATCGTATAAACCGAAAAAAAAAACATATCCGTAGCTTAATGATAAAATCTGTTAATGATATCATAATACAAGACTAGTGGAAGACAAATTATCTTTTACATACATCTGACGATAAGCACTATAGTAAAATTTTCATATAGTATCTGTTCACCATCGCCATCGCATTGTTAACTACATTCCCTATCAATGCATCTTGGACATCATGCATGCCGCATCTTCACGTTTGGTGTCTGTATAGCGAATCGAACCCACCTCCAACCTCGTCAACATGATGAATAATAATTGCTCACTACATCATCTATTAATAGACGACGAGCTTTCTATTTTCTTCTGTCCGCCGTCTCGGGCTGAAGGCAGATGACTCAAAATCATGCATTTCATGTACACGTAGAAAGAACGTCTTGCTCGAGTCGAGGGATGAGACGCCGTATTCAGTGACGTCATGAGCTATATATTATACGGACTTCAGTGAATACAGACAATGATGATGGCGTATTATACTACGTGTATCATTGGAGTCTTAAGATGTTCCACGAAAGCTAGCTTTTATTGTAATCAAATGCATGAAACACCTACTTACTAAAGCCGAATTCCTCACAAGCTAAAAGATAATGTAGGCTGCAAAGTCGTAATACACTTGTATACAGAAACACTCCCGAAAACGTAGTGCATAATTTTCGTTTGTGTGTTTTTGTCTATACTACACAATTATTGTTATATGTTTTGCTTCTTTCCCCGCTGTCTTGCAGATACTACCTTGATTATTTCCTATAGGAATGATCAGATGATATGTGACCAAGATTAAAAGAGATAACGTCCTGATGAAAATAATTAACTTTTAGCTTTGATTACTATTAATAACCGCCTCTGATAATGATAAGTACATGCCGCCACATGTCTTATTAAAACAAGAACAGACATAAAACTTCAAAGTTACACAGTGTAGACCTATTTTCAAGTATGAAAAATTGAACATTATTTTAGAGATAATAGAAATAAAGGTTCCCTGTATAATGATTTTATACGATGGTTAATGGTTACGCATTATTCAATGGCGTGTAATGGCATATTCCAGTAAAATAAAATTGTTTCACAAGGAATAATGAAAAAAATATGATAAATAATAGTCATGCAGGCTTTAATAATCATTCAATCAGTCATTCGTGCAGTTAATCAACATATCGATCTATATATCAATACTCAACGTCCAATCGAGCTATACAGAACAAACTGCAACCGTACTTATAAAGCGCATGAGTAACATAAAATTTCTCCATAATAATGTTTCCCTCCACAGGGACTTAATTAATTAGATAACTTAACATATTCAAGGTAATTTATATTTATTACATAGATAAAATTGGCTTCTCAAGATACAATTATTGTTGAGCTGTTGAGCTAACAGAAAACTAACAAATTTTCAATAATTCACTTCTGATATTCATGAAAATAAAAAAGATACAGAAAAAATATCGTTTTGTGTAAACAAATTCCTGAATTGAAACCATTTTCTTGTGAATTAGATTGTTTCTACTATTCGAATCTGCATTATACTTTTCATTTTTGAAATAATTTATAATCGAAACTCGGGCAATTGTTTTTTCATTTTGCAAGGATACACCATCTGTCGCACCACAATCAGTATTATTCAATGCATAATAATTATTGGAATCTCTTAAATCAAATAATTAATATTGTAATGAAAATGTTAATTTATTTCCGGTTCCAGTATAATATCCGGTGCTCCAATCTATTCCAAATGTGTTTAACATGCGTACAATCTCAATCATAGCAGATGTATAACTGTTTCAATCTGTTCATTACATATTGTACATTCTTAGCCCACATCAATGGTACAACAAATCCGATGGAACAATACTGTTTCCCGACTCTTATCATTCAGATCGAAAATGCATTTCCATTTAAGAAAACTTTGCATACTCATTTTCTTCTCTTTAATAAAATTGCAGAGATATGTGAACATCCTTTAATACGTTTCATAACAAATGCCATTGTATCTGGGAAAAGAGGTTGTGGCACCTTGTTATAAATAGTATTATTGTTAAACCCTTGTCTTATTGCATCGCATAATCCACGATAAAAACGAAAATTTATTTGAATATTTTATTTTTATTGGAAATGTTCCAGAGAGAAAAAACAAATCACCACTTGTCTCTAAATATTGTTGACAAAACGAACTCCCTTTTCCACCATTTTGTCTATATATTGGACTATTGTCTATTTCAATGTAATCATTATTCCATAAGGGTTGGCAAGAAATATTATCATAATGCATGGACAAGAGCGTACTATAATAAACCATGAACATTTCATGAGTAACATATTATTATATTGAGGAAGAAAGGATATAGATCATACGCAGAAAGATGGCATTATGGAAAAGGCATGAGGATTAAAATAAAATTGAATATGCTATAAACACTGCTATTTAGAGCACTAATCTACATTATCTACTAATCCTGAGCGATATGATGTGACTGTCTTTGAACCCATATTCGTGCAAAAAAAAGAGTCACAATTTTAAGTCGACGACATCGATGTAAACATAACGATCACGTGATCACGTCGGCCGCTACATGGTTGTATTTCAGACTTCACCCTGATTGTAAACACTGCGATATCGCTGCATAATGAGATGACGTCCTTCGTGACGCATTGTGCGCGGATACTCCACATCTGTTGCCGTATTCGTCAGAGTGGTATACGATGCGATTAAAAAATAAATATATGATAAAAATATCTGCATGCAATACGAACTCTTGACCCGACCCCCTTTCGCCTCATCAATACCAATAGGCGTATCCCTTACACTTATTGATGGTGTACCTCTTTCTATCTCAACATGCATGATATCAACAGCCTCCCTCTTACCCACAGACTTTCATCCACGGCTACACGGACAAACTTTCACTGCATGCCTATACCCCTGAAATGAGATGCAATCTCCATCATGTCAACAAACTTTTAACTTTGCTCATTGTGTATTCGATTTTTATTTAATAAGTGCTATCATCAGTAAAAGTTATGTCTAGTTTCCTCCAGTGGTGTATCCGACTTTTTCGTTTATATATTTTTATTTGTTTATATTTAAGGACAATAAAGATCCATAAATGAATGCATTTAAACTCATTCTATAAAGGCATGCGACTTTTAACAAATATCCTTCCTTTTTAAGAGATTTGGATATATTAGGCGTACAAATTAATGATCACTTTCACCTTCGCAAATATTTTGGACACTGACCCCCAAGCAAAATTTTGAAATCGGTGCAATTAAATACACAATCACAACTTGACGAATACTTGGACGAATACCACGTACATGGATCTATTAATATCGCATTGATCGTCGTCTTGATCGCTGTGTAATGCAAGAAATCACTATGGAAACGACTTCCAATCGAAAATAATTTTAATTGAGCCAAACAATTTTATTGACGCAGCGCTGACTTTGTCGAAGAAGCCATCGCATGTCGTTGCCTTGGTGATCTTATTAGCCCATTTTTTCATGGAAAATTGGAAAATAGTTGTGTATGGATGATAATTATGACGCATTGTTATATATTTCTGTTGGCTTCTCTGCATACGCGCAATATTAAGACCTATACATATTTTTTTTTTTTTACAGGGGGGCAATCAATATCGTAATTTGAAATTGTGGGTATTTTGTTCAGTTATAATTGCTTATTGCTTGAATGATAATAGCACATGCGTCATATCAAGTTTATTATTATTATCAAATGAATGAATTACAATATTTGAATTTTTCCCTCTTACAGCTTGATGCCACAGTTGCATGTCGTGATATCAACATTTATTTTACCGATTCAAAAAAAAAAATCTATACTCTGCACAAGTTCATAACTAAATCATAATTTTAATATTGTTATGTTGGCTGTCCCTGGACTTCATGTCAGAAGTTCCGAACAATGTTCAATTTTTCAATCATTACAAGGAAAGTTTTTTTTCCAGTTAGTGTCAAAATACATTATTCAATGCAAAATAATGTGTCTGCTTTTCCACAATGTTCGTTTTTTAATTTATTTTTTTTACATTTCCCTGTATCATTATCTTGATAATGAATAGATTCCTGACAAACAAAAAGTGAAATGATAATAGTGATAATAACACAGAGCAAGGCAAATGTCTTTTTTTTTTGTATTATTGACTCAATGGTGTTATTCAATGATAATTTTACATGATGTAATGTCATGATAGTGATGTTCAAAGCCAGTTGATATCATAAACGTTTTGGAAAAAAAATGACAGATGTTGTTTGTCAAGACAACATGTAATATTAAAGACAGGATATCCCAAAACAAAGATAACCCATTTGATGTTTGCATAATTCCGAAAACATCTGCTTTCATTGTCATCAGCGTTCGTTATTCATCTGCATTATGTTGTACAATAATTACTTGCCTGTACATTTAATTGTCCATGGCTTTAATTGTGCATAATTTGTTTCCATTTTGTTCAGTTTTCTTCTTTTTTTGGTTGTTTTTATTACCTTCATACTACATTTTTCGTAGTCACGATAGCAAAAGATAGATAAGCAGTCAGTTATTTATTTATTTATCTATTTATTTCTGATATTTATACAGGGTGGCACAAATCACCAATTTGGTGGACTTCCATGAGGCACTGTTTGGTAATGATAAAATATTTATAAAGATAGATATGATTTGATTACCATTTTAACAGGGTGAACCCCCCTTCGCTTATTATATGAAACAAGGAAAATATAATCCATCATATATATTTTAAAGAAAACATTCTAGTGCTAGTATCGATGCTTAATTACATTATAAATTCGCATTATGAAAGAAGAGCATTTACTGTGGTTAGAGCGAACAGGAGAGAGAGAGAGTGAGAGAGAGAGTGAGAGAGAGAGAGAGAGAGAGATCATGCACTTTAAATGACTTGCTAAATTCACAGTAGTGATCATGCACTTTAAATTGTACACATTTGTATAACAATTGTAAACTTATCCCCAAAGTGATGAGGTAGAGGTGCTGTAGAATTATTTTATTTTATGTGAAATAGTATATAACTTTTTAACTAAGACGATTGTACAACCTTGATAATTGATGAATGAAAATGATAATATAATACGGTAAATCAAGATTACCACTGTTAACTTTTGTAATGATTGAAACAGTCATACCACATATTTTATTACAAGAAAAATCTAAAAATTACCATATTTCATGTTTCTCATCTGATTGCATACCTACCGATCAATTCCATAACTCACCAATGAAAATGTAAAATGTAATTTTTTAATTTTTACAACCAGTATTATCTCTGTCGAAATATGGATACCATTTACGGAGTTATGGTCAGGAGACAAGACAGGAGTTAAGATAAAAAATATGGATGGTGCGCGGGAAATCATCATGATGCAAGACCTGGGTACGAGATGACAAGATGATACTGTCTTGATGTTCATAATTAAACCATCATGTTCGGAAGGCGTGGATATAAGTGGAATATAAGAAGGCCTACTATCGAAACAAAAAGAAAATTTCATATTGGATTTGAGGATAGATGGCTCTTAAAATTACTGAAACCATTTGTTATTAAAACCAAACATTAATTACAGATAAAAGGGTCACACAATAACGTGATGGTTATTCAATATTATTGATCGAGGAATGTGCACATTCTACAAGCGCTCATTATTGTATCGTATACATTGGCTCTCTCTTTGGTTATATTTATATGTAATTTTTTTGGTTATGTTTTGTTTGGAATCTCCATGAATCAAGAAGATCCGGGTCCTATATTCCTGGAACCTAAGTTAATTAAGGAAAGCCTTGAAATGCTATTTCGAGGAAATGTAGTTGATTCATTCATGGAATATTGTTCTTGACTGACGATCAT
>BEXV01001740.1:44002-59352 GCA_003118195.1 Hemicentrotus pulcherrimus
GAGAGAGAGAGAGAGAGAGAGAGAGAGAGGGAGAGAGAGCATGGGGGGGGGGGTCTTAATTAATTATACGCCTTCATTATGGGGGAATACGCCAGCCGATAACAAAGTTTTCAATAATTTCTTTGACCTTGGTTTTATCTCTACATTGCTTTTAAAATCATCCCCTTCGGTGTTGACCTTTGTTCAAATGCATAACATTATCACCTCATAAAACAAGGACTAAAACTATTAGTTGAGAATGCGAATCTCTGTGCTTTGGAGCGCCATGCGCTTTGATCGTTTTGCACAATTCAACCGTGCATCTATTGTTGTCATATTATTGTTAAATGATTACAGAAAATGTACTCAAATAAAATCAAGCTCTGTTAATCATCCTTGTCTATCTATTCCACCAAGCACAGCCAGTTTGAACCTTTACCTAGAAAATATTCATTGACTATATATACTGAGAGCAGAAGGCGCAGATTTTAATTTTCAAGTTCATCACGGTTTGAAACTATGACCTGAAAAAGAGACAAAGTGATTCTTTTCAAGTGCCAACATTGCTTTTTTCCCCGATACAAACTTTAGGCATTCCCACATCGCCGATGTCTGGATACATCGTCTTTCGATAAACACAGAAGCAAATGAATTAGCCTGCTTTTAGGGGCGTATGCATCGCGACTTCGTATCTATCCCAACATCGTATAAACGATGTTCACACTTCACACTGGGAAAAATGTCTATAAACATGTTTAAAACTGTTGAGTTAAACACGTTTATACTAATCATCTCTAGATACGATGAATTTTAGCTGTGTGTGTGTGAAAAGGCTGTTAGTAACGCGCAGTAGACCCCTTTATTTAAATCTGCGCACGTTAGGACTATGGTTAGGAGGATCATTTTTCACATGCAGGGACCATCATACACACCCTGATGAACACGACTTTTTGGCATTTTGTACAAATGTAAAATAGGCTTTAGCTCTGATGTGTGCATTGCCCATGCCAAGTTCTGTTTTACTGCGTATATAAAATTATAAATCCATCTTTATACACATTGTCTTGTTCATCATAACTTATAATTTTGTACCGACATAGCAAATATTATATCCAAAGTAATCAATATTTCTTAGCTTACCAGCCCCTTTTCAGCAGGTCAGTGACTGACTAAATTATTAATACATCTTGTAATTCATATTACTTTGCTCATAATCAGGTAGCAAGGAAGCGAAACAAATTGAATGGCCATGTAGTCAAAATGGTCTATTGTGCACATTATTGGCAGGTGTTTGCAACAATGAAGGTTAATGCTTGGTTAATGCGTGGTGCCTGGAAACATCCAATCGTTTATTCATTCATTCTATTACGTAATCAGAGGTCAACTTTAGGTCAGATAAAGGCCACCGACTCATTCGGCAAAGGAGAACACAATATAGAACCTATGGTCAACGACCTGTAATACATGTGAATTAAAGATATATAAGTAAAATAAAAATTAAACAGAAATAGAATTAAGATATTAAAATGTATAACAAATAATTAAAATGCATATACTATGCAGGCAACAAACTTCTTTAATATGTTTAGAAATGTTCACAAGGTCATGGGTTCCAATGAAAGATTGAATGGTGTATGAAATAAACAAGAAACGAAATTGTACACCAGGGCAAGTCCGTTAGGTAACAATTTAGTTATTCCATGGAGATATAAGATAGATTCTGTGACACACCAAGTAGGCCAACAACATTATGAATATTTGACTGATCCCAGCGATAATCAAATTATTATCAGGGAACTCCTTGTTATTATCACCAGGTCGTCGAAGTGGTTGCAACCCATGATAAAGAAGGTATACTGGAAAGTGGAAACACCTTTTGTTTAGTATCATAATACGGAAAGACACACGGTAGGAGGAATGCATGGGGAAGGGGGGGGGGGTGTTCAAGGTGTGTAATAGAGAAGGGAGGGGTGGGGTATTCACGGGATGACGGTGTGGAAGAAGGTGATGACGATGACACCAATGATTTGCACAGTAGGAGATAGAGAGGATCAAGGAGGTAGCACCTTGTGAAGATAGATGAAATTAGGTGGTATAACGGCAATGGATATGCTCAGCATGCCGTCTCCAATCCGCAAATTAAAGCCTTCATTTGACTTTCAATCACATGGTCTTAGACATGGTGTAATAACTCCTTGGTTATAGGATGGAGGTCCATGGTTATAGGATCTATACTGCCAAAATGGTTATGATAACAGCCAAATCTATTACTGGTTTACTGGAAGAAAATAAATATTGATGTCATATATAGACCTATTGTTTATAATTATGTTTCATCTGGGAAGCAGGTCCAGAAATGGACTTTAAGTGAGACTGTACCCTGTTGAACTAATGACAATGAAATAAATAGACACTTACCACCACCACTACCACCACCACCACCACCATCACCACCACCACCACCACCACCACCACCACCATCACCAACACTACTACTAACAACAACATCAACAACAACAACAATAAAACATGAAAACCTAAACCAAAACAAAATACAAAAGCGTCATGATCATGATTGTCATCATAATAATAATAAGAACTTAAAGTGTAGCTCCACAATCGAGGTATTTCACACCAGCTTCATTACAACGTCTATTACGCCCCTGTAATCTGCAAGACTTCCTAATACTTTCCCTTTCAACTTTAGGTTATCACATTTTTAGAAGAAGAAGAATATTACAGAAGAAGAACAAGAAGCAGGAGGAGTGGAGGAGGAGAAGAAGGAGTAGAAAAAAAAAAAAGAAGCAAGGGTATACTGTGGGTCGTGAATAAAACATTGAAAAATATATAATTCAGATAAAGTATTGTAAAGCATGTTAAACGGGAAAAAGGGCAATTAAAACATGCACCAATGCAAGAATAATGCACTGTTTTAAATTTTAGATTAACAAATAAAATGTTTCAGATCAAACTCTTTCAAATGGGTAATAATTATAAGACAACGACTACAATGAATGCATCACCATTAATATTTTCCCTTTTTGAAAATGTAATTAGGGTTTCCATATTAATATATCATGAATAGACAGGTTCTGGAGCACTGTGTAGACATGAGCGTTAGGTGATGGAGATAATCATTCATGATAATGTACATGGTGCATTATTTTCAGAATGATAAAGAGGACAATCATGCACTCGAGACATGCAGCGCTAGATACTCGAGAGAAAGAGTTGTGACGTATATGCCTATGACGTCATTCCATGTATGCTTCGCATACTGTAACAAGATGTCACATGCATCGTCTATATCTCAGAGGGAGAGAGAGAGAGAGAGAGAGAGAGAGGAGAGGGATATAGGTATGTTGAGTATTAGGCCTAAATGGGTATCAGGGCGAGAAACGTGACGACATTTTTGCATGCAGGTTTGAATGCAATGTCCATGCTTGGTGGATCCTGGAATTTGTCTAGGGTGGGGCATAATGCCCACATATTATCTGACAACTAAGATAATAACAACGACAACAACAACAACAACATCAACAATAACAACAACTACAACATGAAGGTTCATACTTCTAAATGTACTTCTAACTGATGATGATGAGGAGGAGGAGGAGGATAATAATAAAACATGTAATTCAAAACACAACTGAAAACTTTTTTTCCCTTTTTTTTCGTTGTAATTATTGCAATAGGCCTATTCTAGTTTACTTTATCTTGTTAGGAGAATTTCGAATTTCGTTTTTTTGTTTTTTCTTTCTTATATTTGTTACATGTATATTTCTCTAAGCGCCATGATCACCGAAATGTGGACCTGTGCTCTATTATACAAGTAGCCACTATTATTATTATTATTATTATTAATAAAAGATGATAATTTTATTGTGTATTGATAATAATGATAGCAATAATAATAATAATAATAATAATAATGACAACAACAAAAATACTACTACAACTACTACTACCACTAATAATATTAGTAGTATGCATAACAATAATATTAATGATAACAACCAAAACAATAAAAACAGATAAATATAACAATTATAATGATGGTATTTTTAATATTTGACCAGAGGCATATAAAAAGCATCTAAATGTAATCTACGAGAAGCAAACGCCGAAGCAAAAGCAAAGTGGAAAATCTAAAGTGAGCCGAGGGGCCCCAAAAATTCAGGAAAAGCATTGTTTGTCCCCTAAAGTAGATAATTCTTTTTGGAAATAGATGAAGAATTCAGTAGAAATTATCTTGTCAATCGCTTCACCGAAAACAATAATAGTGCATAAAATCACCGAGCATGATGACTATAAGCCCATTATAATCACCTGCAAGTCAGGAAGAAAACGTGCCTCGATATAATATTATAGGCTAAATCATGCAGGGAGAAGGGAGATGTGAGTTTATCTCCTTGGCTAACTGTTATGCATCTCCTCGCATAATGGCGCCTTATTATTTCTCCTTCCAATTCCAGACAGTACATGGTCAAAAAAATCAATAGAAGAAAAAAGTTTGACCAATCTTTACTCGCATGGAAACATTGTTCAGACACCCGTGAACCATGAATCGCATGGGTTTTATTGTCTGTCGTGATTATGTAATGACAATCGCCTTAGCACGCGGTAACGGGGAACCGTTATACCAAGAAGTTACCAGCAATTGGTTATACTACGATGGCCTAGCGATATGCACTCGTGCGAGGCCCAATAAAGGAAGGGTGTACTTTCTTCGAAGGTGGTGAGTCACATATTTCGCATAGTTTAGGCTAAAAAAAGTGTCATATATGAGGTTATGAATGCCCCGAGAGGTTGAAGGGCCCGTGCATAAATTGCTAAATTACTACTTAATATTATTTCCTATGAGGCAGGGGCGTCGATCCACGCATCTGGGGGAAATTGGGGATGGGGCGGCAAACTGGCGAAAAGCACGTAATTTCGAAATTATTGGGGCGACTGCCGACATAACTCGTCCCAAGCAGCTGGATAGAAACGTTGCCCCCCTTCCCCTGCAAACAAAATATTGTAGTTCAATTCCTAAATCTTAAATTGACAAAGGTGAGCATGCTCAAACTGTTCGAATCCTGCAAAAAGGCAAAACAAAGTTCATCATTTTATTCAAAACGAAATTTTAAAAAGATACATAAATGTGTCTTTATCAACAAATCAAAACATATCAAACCAAACCAAACAACAACAGCAAAAAATAAATAAAAAAACACCAACAACAACGTACAAAGAGACAAAATAGAAAGAAAAAAAAAACATTAATCTCATGATAAATGAACACTGAAGTTCATGAAAATTAATGTTGATGAATGAAGCAATTCAAAAAAACGCACAAGATAGTGGAGACACGATTGTTATAAGGAGGTGTGATATACAGAAGGGCATTCGTGCTCAATTACTGTAAGACTGAATTACAGAAGAAAGAAGAAGGAAAAAAGATTAGACCCATTATTCTTTTGATGTTTCTGAAATAAAACCATTTTGACAAACAAAATACTCGAATTATGGCAAGGAATAAGTCTTTTTAAAAATAAAATTATGATTACGAAATGTAATAATAGTAGAGGCGTAGAAGAAAATAAAGCGCGAAAAAAATTGTCGGTATACGATCAATACATTTTTTTCCTCCTATCGATTTTTGTGTGCATGATGCTGAGTAAAAACAGTTAGAGAATGCCATTATTTGTTTTGTAGGATCTTTTAGATCATGGTTTATGCAGGGGCCATCATAAAATGGGCTATTTCCATGAGCCCTTTTTCAGAAGCTTAATCGGGGAGAGGGCGCTCTGAAGCAATACCAATTAGGAAATGTTTCACATACTGACATTTGATGGTGCAATAAAAACACCAATGTAATATAATTTTCATCATTTTCTAAACTTTTAAGTGGTTATAATGATTATGTCTACATGAATTTGACACAAACTTGAATGGACATGGCGAACAACAACAAAAATATTCAATGGATTTGTTTCATTTACATCAAAATACATAAAAAACAAAGCATCAAAGTTCGCTTACAGTTTAACTAATTTTTCAATTTGTAAAAGCCGCATTTAAGGAAAGAATATTGGTTTAGGCCCCGGTGAACATTACCTTTTTTTCGTTCATAATTATGCTATCCAATGTTGATTAGTTTAGGCCTATAAATATCGGTAATAATGGAGTTGAAGAGAATTCAATCTGTAATGACCGCCCCCTCCCTTTTTAAGGGGGCATGAGGCACCTGTTCCTGATAATTTAACGAGACTAAAGGGAGATAATGTTCCAGAGAGTTATTTTTATTAATAAATTCATCCATTCATTTTTTTTAAAATACAAATAGGCCTATCTATTTATTTTCATTTATTATTATTATTGTCATTATTAATGTTATTATCAGTATCATTATTATTCAATCATCATTATTATTTATTATTATCATTATGATTGTTATAATATATTTTTGATAACATGTTCCTCCCTCTATTTGGTTACCTTGCCCAGGGCTGGCGGTGTTCTCCCCTCCTCAGCAGAATAAACATCTACTGCATAGGCCTGATATTTGTAAGCTTGTGATATACCCCCCCCCCCCTTTCCCCTCGAGCCAACTAACTTATTTACGGTTTTGGTAATGTGCCCCCGACACCAGGTAACAATATTGATACACAAAAAGTATAACGTCTACCTTTCAAAATTATACGAGGATTAGCTAACTAGTTTATTTTCTAATATTTTCTAATCTAACTAGTTTATTTTCTTGTTGTTTGCATTAGTTTTAATGGCATATTTGTTTATGGCGTAGCCGCCCTCAAGTTTCTATGATAGTCTAAATACTGTTCCTTCTTGATATAGTATTTATTTAAAAATACTTTCCTAACGATTGGAATCATTTACATTTGTTTTACATATTTATGCATTCACACAAAATTGTTAACAACATTTTTTTGTAAATGTTTCTCCTCAAAATAATAGTAGTATTATACATTATACGCATTGAGCTAGCTGTCTGTCGCTTGTTTACAGTATTCTCTGCTGTATGCTTAGTTGTGTAGTTAATAATAGGAGTTAATAATTAATGTTTAGGTTATGAATTTTAATCTCTTTGATCACTCGTATCCGATTTGGACGAGTCGCGATTCGATCAACGAAATCTATCGGAAGAAACACATAGAACGGAAGTGAAGGCAGATAGTTCAGATCGTCGTGTTTGTATACAAACCGAAAGCACGTTTCCCGCTTGTTCTCGCCATCAGATGCCTGGCGTATGTTTATGTTTTGGTTCAAACCATTTTTGACAGGGGTGGCAAACTGAATATTTGATAGGGTTTTATATAAGTATTCTATATCTGGTTCTGTTCTAACAAAAACATGTGTGATTTTTCTTGTCTTAATATATTCAATGGTGTGGCAGTAATTTTGAGGTTCAAAGTAGAAGAAAATCTTCCCTTTGAAAATGAGAATACATGCATACAGTAATTATCTTTTTGAGATGGGCTGATATTGACCGCTGTTTAACCTTTGCGAGACTTTCTTAATATGACCTGTCCATTCGTAAATAGGGGTTTTGTAATCGAATTATAGTTTTAAAAAAATTCAAGACTTATTTTTTCAGAGCATTTTTATTAGCAAAACTATCTAAACAATAATTTAATAGCATTATATTTCTACTTATTTTAAATAAAATCATTAATCTATTATAAAGAAGCAGAGCATTGACTGTGAACACCCCATCGACTCATAGAACTGCCATGAATGAAATTCATGCATATTCATAAACTACTACTACACTATTGTGCACATGCGCTCTCGTTGTACCGGTGTTTTCCATGCAAAAAAGAAAATACAGAGCTCATCTTTCTTAGCGACGCCTTTGAGTGAAGGTGGAAAAATTATCACACAATTCTATATTGGAAGAACATTCAGGAGTCATCGGTTCAAGAGAAATCATGACTTCGTCACAGACATCAAAAGGGATGGAAGCTGTAAGTAATATCGTTAATATGATATATCTTTTCACGATTTAGAAATACCAATTTTTAAAAGATTTTTAAGTTAAGTAAAGATGACAGACGACCATGCCACGTCTGCACAAGCTCTGTCTGAGTCTGATCTGAGCATGCTGCCGGTGTTACTGTTTTTTGTTGTTGTTGTGGTGGAAATCCTCTCATAGAATTATTTGCCCACATTATTTATACTGATTTGGCATTTTCTTAAGACGTATTTTCAGTAGGCAAACTGCCTCTTAGTAACTTTTACTTCCATTACTTACAAATTAAATTGCCGCATCGTACAGCATATGGCTATAAATCGCAGACCATGCGGGATTCTTTTATGCAACCTAGAAATCGTGCTCTTTGCATTGTTAGCCGGTTTGCCATGAGGCGCGGGAGGAAGGGATTCTATGAAGCGTGGCCGCGGCATATCACGCATGCATCGCGCGGGAAAATCACCCGCACTTGCTTGTCCTAACAATTTGTTAGCATGTGCTCTTCTCTTTGAATTTTCACGGAGCACAGTTAAAATGTTGATCTTCTGTATTTCTATGGACTATTGTTAATTGTTGTTAATGGATATAATGTCTGATCTTTAGACCATTGAAGTTGAATTGATGTTGAAGTTGAACCAAGTTTGTGGCGATGCCAATGCAACTTGAAAGGGAATTTGCTTTGGGTCTTTCAATAGACCCTAGATCTAGGCCTAGATCTAGTCCTAGACCTCTACTCTACGCCTAGATCTAGTCCTAGACCTCTACTCTACTTCTCTAGCCTAGACTCCTAATCATTTTTTTACTTCTAAACTGTTGACTGTAATTTGTTGATCATGAGATCATCATTCATCTAAATCATTTCAATCATTTAAATGTTATGTTTGGCAATTTCATGAGTTGCCAAATTTCTCACAAAGATCCAACGAGATTACATGATTTATTTAACATTATGAAATGTCCAAAGTGATTTTAGATTTGTTTCATCAGTTCATGTGATCATTATGAAGATGATTTACATAACTTCATAAATTAAGGTTGGATATCAAAAACAAAGAGTTTTGTCTCCTAGATCTAGAGGTCTAGATCTAGACTACATCTGTACATGTGTGTGTACCTTGTCTAGATCTAGTTCAGATATTTTGTTTGATTGATCAAACCAGAAACACTCAGATTGGCATGTTGGTCCTGACTTGATATTCACCATTTTGTCTAAGTTGGAAATTGGCATGTAGACTTTTTTCTAAAATATGTTTTCCCAAGGAGGTCATGTAGAAGGCACTCCTGTTCCACAGCTCGGTCAAAAGGATCAAATTCCCTTCTCTCTTTCAAATGCATCCCTTGCCCTGCCAAGATTTATGGGAGAGGGGATGAATGAAAACTGACTTTAATAGGCTGTGACCAGTAAGATCTAGTTGCCTTCACTTTTAATATAGACCTAACCCTACCTAGGTTTGCAAAACTGAAAATGTCTCCTTATTTCTGCTCCATTAGTAGGTTTATGTCTACTCTGGACTTTCAATGAAATCATCCACTTCATCTTCCTGTGCATGGTAGAATTGCTTGATCTCTCCTAGCTCCTGGAGTATGTTTTCCAGCTTACAAATACAATGATGATGGTATACGAAAGGAAACAACATGATTCTTTAAAAGAGGTATCTCTAATGCACCTTGAAGCTAAAGAACAAGGAGAGAAAATGTTAATATTCCAAGGGAAGTGATTATTTGGTGCAAGTACACCTACATGTACATTTACATAAAAGGAAAAGCTAACCGAAAGCCCGACGTGGAGGCTGTATTGTGAAGACTAGTTGAGTAGTAGTGCGTGCGGTACCGATTGACCATAAATGGAAGCGAGAGCCCATCCCATTCATATTGGCCAAGTACTGAACATGTTAATGAGCCAGACGTATGAAGTATACTGCATGCCAGGCTCCTTGTAAATGGGCTGGGCCTAGGCTTGTCTGCAATGTTTGGAAAATGATTGTGATTGTGTGCACTGCATGCTTGCAGTTACTTTTGCTCCAATACTATTTTTCCACTGCCCCCCTTTTTCTAAATAAACCTTAGCCTAGCTCTGCCTGCTGTTCTTCTCTGGCAAAAGAAAATTTAGTTGGTTTATTGAAACCCTTTCAACTTTTTTCCATGATCATACAAAAGAACTAACAGGGAAAACATTGCATACAAATAAAAACGCTATTAAAAGCCTAGAATATAGAGATCATATTATTCAAACATCCAGTTTATGGAAAACTCCCTACAATTTAAGCAGAAATAGTGAGCTGAGAAAAGGAAAAATACTCAATTCAGTGGGAAAAGTTAATTCAACGCAATCTTTACTTCCATAAACAAATAATCTAATATCATTCATGGTCTGTCTGGCCCATTTGGGCTATCTTTCTCTGATCTGTTTGCTAGCTTGTATATAAGAGCTAATTAGTATATAACTGTATGCCTGCTCAGAGATAATGAGAGATAATAAGATCTAGAGGTGTTAGTAGTAGACTGATTAATGACACCTATACATCAGTAGTTCAACTTTGAGGAGATTAAGATTGGATCTTTGTGTGTTAATCTTCTTTTCCCAGTTCTCATTCTGATCCTGTGCTTTATACAGTTAGGTAGGGCCATCTCATGGATATCTAATCAAATGGAATACTCATGATCACGAGCATGCTGACAGCTACAGTCAAGTTATGCCTCCCTTCTTTTGAGAGTACCTCGACTTGCCTGTATTGTCATATTTGTCTATAAATCATAACAATATGGTAGGTTGTGGAAATGTTTGACCCTTTGAAAAATGGGTTAAAATTTAGCACACAACATATACATCTGTTTTGGCAGTATATTTGGGGGTGGGGGGTGGTGAGTAGATAAAACCTTTGAAAATTAATAATTTCTTGTCAAAAGGCATAAAGGATGTTTTGATTCAAATGTGAAATGAAAGTGATGCAAACTTGCAAAGGATACAGTGCTCTATATTGAGATGCCACTCTAATGCATTCCAACATTGTGGGAACTTATCATTGCACAGGTTGGCACAAATTTTGGAACCCATCTCTCCTTTGCTGAGAGGGCGAATCTTTATCAGTTCTGCAGAATCATTACCTCCAAATTTAAGCATAGATTAACCCCGCATGGACACCCAACGCAACAATAGGCGAGAGAAAGAAAGTTCAGCGTATTGATTTTGTGACGCAGATGAAAAAGGGGTCCAAATGTATAGGCTTTGTGTAGAGCCCTGTTTTGAAGCTCCGAGATGCATTCCTTTCTCAGTTCTTCCTAACAAGCCTCCTTTGTTTGATAATCCTGGGGTTCTTATTCCTAGTGTCTCTTATTCTCTCTTCAAACAAAGTATGGGACGTTCACCTACCAAAAAAGATGCCTCTATTGATACTTCAGCGACCCCCCCCCCCCCNCCCCCCTCCCTCCAACTTTCTCTTTTGGAGGGGGATTAGCAGTTCCTTAGCAGAAATGTATTGTAAAGCACTATCATGAATATCAGCAAGTTCTATTTTTGTAAGTCCCACACCATACATGTTTCATTGCCATTATCGAGTAGGAGGAAGGAATATATTTATCTGGTGTGGGTGTAATATCGATATTATATCCGCATTTTGTAATGTAACCAATTTTGACTTCCTACAAGAACGCACAAGGATGTGCTGGTATTAAATGAAGGGGAACAGATTGTGTGCAGTTTTGATAACACATTTCTTGGAAACCACGAGGCAGCATTTCCTGGTTTACTACAGGGTAGTACTAGAGAGAAGAGGAAAGGAGATTAGTCTTGATCTTACCAGTCTCCACCATCAGGATGACAGATTAGACAGTATTATGAGAAAAATCTTTCTAGACGTCATATTTGATGGGATCTTTTCCCTGTTTTAAAAGGCTCTTGTTTACATGTCTCTCCCTCTTTAGGTGGAAAAGGGAATATTTTAGAAGTATGTACTTGCTTTGTGGATTTCATGTTTTACAACAGAAAAGAAAATCAAGGTCTGGGGCTCCCTCGTTTTTTACTTACTGTTCACAATTTTTCTCGTTGGTATCCAAGATGCCACAATACAATTCAGGTCTCCTTTTGTTTACAAATTTGCTATCAGGAAAGGGATCTCTAAAATGGATATTTGCTGACTAGAAGTCATTCTGAATCCATTGGCCATTGAAGTTAACAGGCCTTGGTTTTCTTCCTTCCTATGACTAACTAGACGTTCTCCAGGTACCCCCCTCCCTCCCCATCTTGCTTTTATGGAAACCGCAGGCTAATTTTGCTGGATTTACCGAAGGATCTTTGACAGACCGATGGTGTCATTTCCCCTGCACCTGCCAAAAGTGTTGGCAGTGCGGCAACTAAAAATGTAATTAATTGCTGGCTTATACACCCTTGGCTTACCAAAATTAGCAGAGGTCTGAAAAAAAATCTGTTTGTTTACATCCCCTCCGATTCTTTTTCACAATAAAGACACACAAAAGGATTTGGGAAAGGTTTTATACACCATCCTTGAACATTGAATATACATGTAGATGGGAAATGTATGTTTATAGCATGGAATGAGATTCGATGAAATTTAGATTCATGAATATTCTAATATCAAGTCTTTTACTCTTAAAAACAAGAGTTTGTTACATTTTAACAAGGCTGTTTACCAATTCAACAGCGATGGCACTTCAATGTACAAGTAACATGCTACGACCACAAAAGAGACTTCTGTTATTGTTTTTTTTTAACCACCCAAGGCCATCTCAGTGCTCATCGTTGCCACATCCCGGCGAGAAGCATGCATTTTTCATTAGCAGTGCGCAGTCGTCACTCTGAGGATGTAAACAAATGTCTTTGACGCAGGTTGAAATAGAGTGCGTTAAGAGGATGGGGACGCATGTGTACATGTAGCTGTGCATAATGTCTTTGGAAGATTATTGATCGTAAGGGAATGCATGTGTATCGATGGACTGCGTATGGCGGGCAACTGGGTTTGTTTTGTTTCGTATTCCTGCACTATTGATTGCTTTAATAGCATAGTTGCTTTGTACTGTACATGAAGATAAACACAGTATTGTAGACTTGGCATGCTGCCCTTTTGCGCCTTCTCTTATGTTCATGTTCAGGCAAGTGTAACCAGACGACTTGTTTTCATTTCGGCAGCCAATCAGCTCGCAGGATATTGTCACACCTCCCATTGAGCTTGAACCTCAATCTTCTAAACTCTCGTCCGTCATCAGCGGATGAACATTAATGCCGAAATATGAAACCGAGTCACAAGTCTTTTAGTTGGAGATAGAACCCTTTTCCGCTTACAGCTTTGCTCCCTCCTCTACATTTTACATTATAGTGCATGGAAGATGAACCATAACTGTTGAACAGTCCTTGCAGTGCGCCCTTTTCAGAAAAGCCGGCATTGCAGAACAGAAATTGAGACGTGAAGCTCTACATCTAACTGCACAGGCAATTGTTCATTCCTGCTTTTGTTGCTTGGTAAAACGTTAGTGAAACGAGAAGATTCGATTATTTTTGTTTTGGAGATTTGAAAAGTTGAGATCGCAGATAGAGACGAGAGATGCTAAAGCTTAATCTAAGATCAGAGAAGGTAGGGTTGATTAACTGATTTCACTTTATTTGCCTTTGATGTTTGATTGATGGTCTTCATTTCTAAAGCAACTTATGTATTTATGTAAGTCATATTGCATTTTAAATACTACATAGTCAGTCTAGATGTGAGCGGTTTCATCTTTGAAAGTGCCCTGTGTGACATGCCATTAATTAATTTTTCATTTAGAATAAAAATCTCTTTATATGCCCATTTACTAATGTTTTTTTCTTTTCCTTCTGGTATATCACTAACATATCAAGAGATTTGTTCATTTCTTGATGAAATTCATGGGAAAACATGTCTTCTAGGACACACTGTAGTTTGTACAGACCCCTCCCATGTTTGTAAACAGTAGGAGGAGGGGAGGGGGGGGGGGGGGGGGGNGGGGGGGGGGGGGAGGAGTCAGATTTACCTCACAGCATGGCGGTCTATGTTTTTATTGTTGCTTGAGCAACTCTCATCTACCCCATACCTCAATTTACAGAGCACAAAAGAAGCTATGGTTTGTTGCTTTAGAGGAGGGTTGAGATGCTAGCGGTTTGGAAGTGAGCCAAATTTGTTATGCTTTATAGGCGCCTTTTTATTTGGTACAAGTAATGCAACATCCACACTTCTTCACACTGTAATATAGGCATGTCCACATCTTCAATCCTTTCTTTGAATGCAAAAGTGAAACCAAACTGTAGGAATTCCAATGCTATTGTAACAAAACCTGTGGTTATTTCCAATTTACAATGAAATGCATGGTATGAAAAGGAAAGCATACCACCGAAAAATCTTTGTTGTCAAACAGGAGAGATTTTGTCCTCCTTTTCAGCGTAAAGAGACTAAAATAGCAGACTACTGCTTGTAGTTTGGCGCATTTTCCATACATACATAACCCCCCATGGCACTAGGGTTTGTTGTGTGTGTGTGTGTGTGCATGTCTGTGTTATGAGTAGTAAGCTCACACTGTAGTGTGCCAAATATGGAAGTTTATGTTGTGTGAATGGACCAAAAAGGGTGTGGTAGGAATAAGTCCTCAAATCCCCCAACATGCTGGCGAAAAAGGAGTTGCCAGTATACAGGCAAATGGGAATGCAGAGTTATTTACTTGTGCAAATCTAAACATACAGATCTTAGTAGTTAATCATGTTTTGAGATGACCAAGTAGTAAGGAGCTAACATCTGTTATGTGAAACTCGTTGATTGTGTATGATAAATAAAAGTCTGTGACGTGAAGACGGATTTACTCTTCCGCAATTCCTCAATGGATTAAAATGGAAACATCCGTCTATGCTTTCCTTTTTTAAAGGCATATTTCAAGTAGAAGTAAAAGGGATGTTCAATTATTCCTACGTACACGGCAACACACAGGCAGTCGGGCCATGCTCGATGCAAATTTCCCCTCTTGATTTGCATATGAGTCAGCCTGCATCTCGTCTCGTCTCCAGAGGGGGAGGAGGCAGGTAGCTGGGATTATCAAACGGATTGATGGTGATCAAAGTCAATAGAGAAAAGGGGAAGGAGACAAATCGGGATGCGGGGGAAGTAACATGAAGGGAAGAAATCGATAAATAGAGACTGGAGAATGCAAACGATAGGGGGTTGAGGGTTAGGAACTATTACTGCAGAAGAAAATGGGATGGTCCGTGGAGTAATGAGGGTAGGGAGGGAGGATGTAGATTTAAAGTAGATGGGGGGGTAGGTGCATTGAGGGGGAGTTTTCCTTGCTTTTGGTGTTTCATTAAATTACTAGAGAAAGAAGACGATGATTCATTGTACCGTTCTCGACTCTTAATCCTTGTTTGAATCACGTTCCCCTTCCT
>BEXV01001740.1:67904-88677 GCA_003118195.1 Hemicentrotus pulcherrimus
GGGAGGGGGGTTGAAAAGATTATTTGGGAATGAATATAACTCTTTCCCAGCGTTTGGAGTTCTTGAGAAAGTGGAGCATTCTCCTCGGAAGTTCCATTGACCTTAGAAAATGGACTCCCTTTCGAACTTGGTGATTTTGAAATGCATTTAAAAGTGCAAACTTATTCCTATATTGGGGAAATGTTTGGATCCTGAACATTTTAAATATTGAGACTTCTCGCTATCGGTGCAAAGGAATGCCACACCATCATGTACACATGCTGATGCTATGTGCCCATCAGTCAGGAATGCTAGTCATGCATTTGCCAGTTTCGTAACGTGTCTCGTATCTGTCGTTGAATTCACAGAAGATTACGGACAGGTATATAAACAGTACAAATAATTGTCCAGCAACAAGGAAACCAGGGGTATTGTCCTTGTCGGCAAGAGGGGCAAACATGAGGAGGCAAATATACCAAGGGTTGAAAACTTATGTAATGCCCATTAGAACTAAAGCCTGCTTTCTTCCCAGCCCCATTACATGTACACCTTAGGGTAGGCCCTCATGCCTTCTCCTCCTCTGAATTGAACTGCAGAAATCTGAGCGGGCTTTATTATTAGCCAAGGCTGTCTGGTCAGGTCTTGGCCCTACTCCTTGTGTATCCAGCCAGGCCCAGCCCAGGCCAGCGTGATATTCAAATCAATCAATTTATTTATAGGCTGAAGTTGGTGTGGATAACTGGATATGCTTTGGTTATTTATTTTCAAAAAATCAGTCTGGGCATTCATGTGGCACACTGCCCTGGTGGAAAGTGTATTAGCAGTAGGATCGCAAAGTTATTTCTTGCTCCAAATCCACTACATTGAATGCTGGTGATGTGAGACCGGTCTTGCCCTCTCTGCACACACAAATCTTAAACAATTTGTGGAAGTTTGGTTTGAAAATAAACTGACAAAACAACCTGTCAACAAACCAATGGATTAACACATTTAAGAGTTCAACCATTGATTAGTCAGTCCTGCTGTGATCTTTTCAATCAAGCAGTTGCAACCAAACAGTTGCAACCAAACAGGCCTAATAAAGGAGAGTAAAAACCTAAGAATTACTAGAGATAAGTTAAATATGAGGGGAAAATGAATGTGAAGTTCAAACTTTCCTAGCCACATATGCATTGGTAGAAATTTGTTTCCTATTTCCTCAATCTGAATTTGATTACAGAGTATGTTATACTTGTTGTTGGGGTTGCTGAGAAAGCAGAAACCACTCCATGCAGATGGTCTAGAAAGCGGTGAACTCCAGACAGATTTCTACTCTCTTTTTCTCTGTGTCCTTGAGATAACATTGTTATATTAAAAGAAACTCTTAAACAGGAGAATATCTGAGATGTGGTTAAAAGTGTCAAAAATCTTATTTGGCAAGCATAGAAAATGTACTTCACTACCGCAATACTCAACATTAGGAGGTAACCATCTTGAGCATTTTGATTGAGAAACTTAATCTGAAATGAGAATAACAATGCTGATTGTTAAAGGTTCAACCTACAGTCTGTAATGTGAGACTATCCACCATAGAGCTAAGTACTTTTCCACCATCTGCCCCGTCATGGTATGCTAACACAATTAAGAGTCGCCCAGTCAAATTGGCAACATGTCCTCTTCTGTGCCCTGATTTCGAAATGCAATTTGGGGCAGTTTACGATAAACACAAGTGTAAAGCATGAACATGTATCAGTACATGCACAGGTGATGTTCTGACTTTGAGCTGTCTGACGTACATTAATGACTTACTTAATGAATCATCTTTATGACATTTAGTACAACTCCATTAAAGATGAAGTTGAGTTCTGGTCATGCGATTGCTTTGTGAAAGAAACGATGTGGAATCGACCAGAAATGGTTGATCATCTTGCGTATAAGAATTTGTGTGTATTGCAAGGTTCTGGAATCATCAAAATGATAAGAAATTTGGTAAAGTTACAAACACTGTACACAGAAAGATGTATATGCGACTACACGAACACGTGGCGAAAAAAACCTCCCCCCCCAGTTTTACGATAAACATGACATATTTAGAATATGAAGGCATTTGAAGATCCATGCTTTTTAGGGAACATGTCTTATCTGATGTTCTTCCACACTTGCATAATGAAAAATGATAACGAATGAAAATGAAAACGAATTATTTTTCACCTCTTCCCACAACTCAACCTTCTCTTTAAGTATGAGGAAAAAGTAACTCTTCCGGTATTAAAACAACTACCAGCTATTAAGGTTATAATTGGGTATTTAAACTCGTTAAAAAAAGAGAGGATATTTTAGGCAGTTATGAAAGATTTCTATAGTCTTGTGTAATTTTACTCTGTCAGGGTCATTTGAAAGTTGATTTTATCTGCTGGTATGATATTGCAATATACGTTGCCTCCTTTTCTATCCAATGACGGTATCGGGTTATGATTTCAGAGGTCATCCCCACTCCTGTTAGTACAAGAGATACAGAAGAGCCTGCATTTTTGCTGTAGTGTTTTATCATGTTACAGTTTTTGTAGACGATCCATTCGCTGTGCCAGACATGGTGCAGGTTTTCATGTGTTTAAGTAAACGAGAAATAAGTAGAAGAAAAGCAATAGACAATAATTGAATATGCACTTGTGTGTTTTTCATATCCTTCATACAACAAATTGGATTATAGAGCTTTTATCATGTTGAATAGGAATACACAGAATGAAAGCCAGTAGACAATATATTACATACTTGAAGGCACTTGTACGTATGCCCTACTTCGTCACACAAATTAGATTTTGTCTGTATGGCTGGGAAAAGGAGTCCATTTGAATCCAGTAACACACAAAATGTGTCTGTGATAGGAGGTGCTTGAAAGGCATCTAGTAGTTGTAAACAAGGGCATCGGAGCACTCAGCTAGATGCCTTGTGCGCACTCCTTTCTCAGTTGCCCCCCAGGCGTCCTGTATTGGGGACGATGACGTATGAGGGAGATTGCTTGGTGAAATGAGAATGAGAGGGTGCAAGTGACAGTCGAGTCAGATACAACTGAGAGTGTGTGTGTGTGTGTGTGGGCGCGCTGTAGATGCACCTCGGAGTGAAGTCGGTCAGTTGACTGCATTATGAGGAGTGCTGATGCAAGACAGAAGCAAGAAGTGGAGGAATGACTTCACATATTTTGAATTATTGATGAGGTCCCGTTTGTCTAGCACCACCACCACCGGGGGAAAGTGGACTTTGGAACAGAAGTTGGGGGGGGGGGGAAGAAATGGCGCTGATGGTGTGTACTCTAACAGACTGGGAGAGATGTTGCTAATTATTCCAGTTGTGCTCCTTCCCCATCCTGCTTCCGTTGTTGAAGTGTAGTAGCAGTGTCCTCAAAGGGCACTTTGGGTAGGAAGTTATATTCCATTATGCAATGTATTAATGAGTGGTATGCCCAAGTCCAATGCAAAACAATGTCATAAAATAATCCTACTGTTACTTGTTTTGATATATGAACAGTGAATGACCTTTATATACATGTACATGCGTGCAAAAGAAATAAACTCAATAATTCAGACAGAATAAAATAAAATAAAAATTAACGAAGAGAAAAGGCAAAGAAGATGTATGGTCCATTTCTATACTGCAGCATTGGCTCTCAAATTAAACGATGCCCGACTGTATGAACAAACTTCCGCCTTGGATGAAATTAATCATACCCTTATTTTTAATGTAACGTTCCATTCTCCATTCTCTCTGTCTTTGCAGGTGCTTTCCTCATCCCCTACATTGTGATGCTTTTGTTTGCGGGACTGCCCCTGTTCTTCTTGGAGCTGTGCTTTGGGCAGTACAGCAGCAGCGGGCCCATCAGCGCTTGGAGGTCGGCACCCCTCATGAAAGGTCAGTATCTCATAATTTTATATCTACTCCTTGCGATGTTTGAGCCCTTTCCGCCTCCTTTTGTGACAAAAGGGAGCAAGAGACAATTTGTACAAATAAAATATCCCATACATGCTGTAGTAAAGACAAGTATTTGCAGTCTTCAATGTAAAAAGTGGATATGCCTTTCTGAATTATTGATCAGCATGCTCTTACTTTCAAATCATCCAGAACTGTTGTCATATTGCATTACAGGAGGTGATTGTTCCTTTATTAAAAGTAGGGGGGAGTAACCTTTACTAATTCAATTCACTGGCAAAGAACAACCAAATGTTTCTCACACTCCAGATAAAGCACGTGCATGCCCATGTAGACAAGTGACCTGAATGTTACCTGTTGCCATTTCCCCCCTTTCGCTTATCCCTGCAGGTGTTGGATACGGCATGGTTGCCGTCTCTGCCTGGGTGGCCATCTACTACAACGTGATCATCAGCTACACCATGTTCTACATGTTCAAGTCGATGACCAGCTCTCTGCCCTGGATCGGCTGCCACCATGAGTGGAATACGCCCTTCTGCAGCGAGCTGGTCGAAGAGTGCATGGAGGCGGGCGGGGTCATGGCCGACAACAACACCTGCATCAGCGTGTCCGACATGACCTTCGAGGAGATAGAGAGCTACAACGTGACCTCCGACGGCAACGCCACTACCTCTTTCGTCGACCCCCTCCAGGAGTTCAGGAGGCGCCCCAGTGAAGAGTACTACAGGTAAGGGACACGCCCTTCACTCTCTCTCTCTTTTGGTCCAAGATTTTTGTTAAGTATTATGATTATTCTGTAATTCATTGCTTATGCATTCACCTTGAATGGAACAGGGACTTGATAGTGAACTTAGCTTAACTTATAGTTCAACTCCTTACTCAACGGGCTAGGGTCTCTGAACATCATTCATTTTTTGAGAACTCAAAGAATAATCAACTCGAAAGGGGAGGAACCTCTCATGGTAATGCCTATCATGAGAAGCAGAATTTTTTCCTTCATCTATTTTATTTTTCCATCTATTTATGACATTGTACTTTCTTTCTTTCATCCAGACATGGTGTCTTACATGACTCTGGTGACATGGGAAAATTTGGTTACATCATCTGGCCACTGGCCCTTTGTCTTCTCCTCGCCTGGACCCTCGAGTTCATCTTTCTCGCCAAGGGTGTCAAGTCCTCAGGAAAGGTGAGTCTTGCCACCGTCCCCTCCCCCCTTTCCTTCCCATGCCATCCCATACTCACTGCGATCTGTAAATTGGCAACAGACCCATGTTCAAACTTATTCATAATTTATGTGCACTTCTAAAACGAGAAAGAGAGAGACACGGAAGAAGAAAAAAAAATCAAAAAAGTTCTAAAGTTATACTCATTAGTAAGCTGGTCCGTTGGAAATACTGATACCAAATTTTGTGGGAACTTCAGAGAAATTAATAAATTCATTAAAATTCTTCTCTTTCATGCTCGCTCAAAAGCTGTAGTTGACACCCACTTGTCAGCAATCCTTGCCAATTATTTACACAAAGGGAAACATTCAGATCATGCGACAAAGCTGTACTCCTTTGTGACAAAGTCCAATGCCAGTCCCCTGCAAAGAGCCTCTGAATGAAATCCATTGGTGTCATATCTTATTGAAAACCACCATGCGTGACAAAAGTAAAGTGCGTCATTGACATTCTTGTCTCCTCCAAACTGGGCGTCGTCATGACCATATGTTCCACCAATCGTCCCTATTGATTGAGCTATCGTTTCATACTTTGGAGAGGGAAGAAAAAAAATTGTTTGTAAATCTCTTTATAATACCAATCAGTGCAAGTCAGTACCCTTTTCAATGTTAGGGTTTTAATTTTGGAAGTTTTTCTTTTAACCCATTCAGTCTCTCACTATGTGAAGAAAACAAAAGATAACTTCAGATGTTATTACGTAGATGGATCGATTGATAGAAAGATGGATAAATGTTTTGTTATGAAACGAACATCATTGTAGCAAACCTCACTTGTGTGATGATTTTACAATGATCAAAGTGCATACAAAAAATGGTTATCGACATTGACAACTATAACGGATAATGATGAATAAAAAGTAGTTTGTATCGTATCTCTTAATTAATGACAGAAGGAAAGTTGTAATCCTTCTCTAAAACCCCCTTTTCACTCTGTTTTTCTTCTTCCGTTCCCAGGTTGTATACTTCACTGCCATTTTCCCCTACATTGTCCTTTTCATACTGCTCATCCGCGGAATGACTCTGCCAGGCCACATGGACGGAATTCTCTTTTTTATCAAACCGCGATGGGAGCTGCTGAAAAACCCCAAGGTAAATACAACAAAATTAAAAGAATATATATCTGTCCTTTCTTAGTTAAGGTAGATGGATTTAAAGGGCTCAGGCACGGCACTCAAGATTCAGAATAGTTTTTTTTATACCGTAACCCACAATTGCCATCTGCATGATGTCAAGTTTTTGTAGCTGTAGAGCCTGTAAGTACTGCAAGAGTTCAATACAAACCCTTGTAATGTTCCTTGAATAGAAAGGTTTTGATTCTATTTTCTCTACCTCTCGATGATTTCACTCACGCAGGTGTGGAAGGATGCTGCCGTTCAAATCTTTTTCTCCCTCAGCGCATCGTGGGGAGGTCTTATTACTCTGTCGTCGTACAATCGTTTTAAAAATAACTGCATGAGGTAAGTTCATCTCCAGTCCTGTCTCAAAATCATTTTATCAAGATATTTTGTTAGGAAAGAAAATGTTGAGATGTCATTTTCAACCAGTAGAAGGGAATATTTACAGAAGTGTGTCTTAAATGACATTCTCTTTCACATTATGATACAATTTGAGTGAAATTTGCCATCAAATTTGTGTGAATTTGGGGCTCCCAACACTTTAGAGGGGCTTTAATACATGGGATCAGATAATGATATTCACAGTTGCAAGGACTGAGCTCAAGTGGAGGAAATAATCATGATGTTGGTATTAAATCCCTCCCAATCAATTTCTCTTGTGTTCTATCATCATTCCAGGGATGCCCTCATTGTACCTATACTAAACTGCGCTACCAGCATATTCGCCGGTTTCGTCATCTTCTCAATCATGGGCTACATGGCCCATGAACTTAAAAAGCCAGTCTCCGAGGTGGTCGACGAGCAGTTCGGTCTCGCTTTCATCGCCTACCCAGAGGCAGTCGCTAGGTTACCAATCTCGCCACTTTGGGCCTTCCTCTTTTTCTTTATGCTGATCACACTGGGTTTGGGATCACAGGTAAGCCATCTTTACTTCAGTTCTTTAAAAAAAAAATTATTTGCATTAAGCAGAGTACAGAGGGAGTTATTTCAACGTTGATTCTACTTTTTTTCAAACAGAACAATTTACATGTGAAGTTTATTCTTCATGTTTGTGTGTGAACTGATGTTTGTAATAAGTGTTGATATTCAGATTTCTTTGCTCTCTCAATCTTTCATCGTAAAGGAAATATATGATTCATAAGAACAAAGATGGTTCATAAAAAGACGAATTTTGAAATACAAGGACCAACTTGTAATAGAATATTTGCTTGTGGAGGATTACTTCGCTTCATAGTGTGAGACTTACGCACTAATGCAAGAGATGTTTAATGATGATTTTATTCTTTTCATTCCATCTTTTACAGCTCTGTATTGTTGAAACAGTCGTTACGTCGATAGCCGATGAATTTAACCTGAGGAAAAAGAAAATCTGGGTTTTGGCAGCATATTGTATTATTGCCTTCTTCATGGGCTTAATATGTGTAACACAGGTAAGCAACAAAATCATTTTATTCTATCTGTTAAAATATAACACATTAATAAACCCCTCAAGATAAACTCTCTGCAATTCAAGTTTGATTTCTCTCTTATAACTAGTATATCATCATATTTGACAAGCCTGTTTGTTCTCCTAATGAACAACGATGTCCCATTTGTAATGATTTTGTAATTGTGGACTGTACATGAGGATTTCAAATTAAGCCAATGTTGGTAACGGATGTAAATGTCCTGTTTAAACTTTAGGCCTCATTTGATACGTATAACTTAAATTTCATATTAATGGTAATTCTTAAAAACTTTGGTTTTAGTACTACCACTATTCTGTATATAATGTTTCATTATCTTTTCTTTCTCTCTTTCCTCTTAGGCGGGTAATTACTGGGTTATCCTCATGGACAAGTACGCGGCCGACTTTGCCCTGCTAATTTTCGGCATGTCCGAGTGCATCGGTCTTGGCTGGATCTACGGTGTCAAGAACTTCACCAACGACATCAGGTCCATGCTGGGCGACAGGATTGTTGACAACATCTTCTTCAACTGGTGGAAGCTCAACTGGTGTTTCCTGACACCTGCTGTGCTATCAGTAAGTGTTTACAATTTTCCTTATGGTCGAGATATTCCTGCATTATTGTTCCTGTTGGATGCCCTTCTAGCCCCCTTCTGCTTGCCTTCGTGACTTGGTTTGGTAGAGCTTTCATAATGAGATCAGAGGCCTCGTCCTCTTGGTTTCCAGAACCCTGTGGTATCGTTAGGCACTGTGTCTGTTACGCTTCAAACCTGACCAAAAATTCCCCGTCTTTTGAAAGAAATATCCCCCGCACCTTCAAGTAGGAATCTTACGTGAAGTGGTAGACTTATAGCTCTGTATGATTTTATTCTATAACTGCCTTGATGAAGGATTCTCTGACTAATTATCCTCGAAAAAAGCTGCTAACTAATGCTCTTTTTTTTGTCTTCTGCTCCACAGTTTGTGATGCTGTTCAGCTGGATCTCCTGGGAACCCCCTATGGCTACCGAGACTTACGCCTTTCCCACCTGGGCCCACGCCCTCGGCTGGCTCCTCATCCTGTCCGTCATCATGTGGATCCCTCTCTACTGGATCTACGCCTTCTGCAAGGCCAAGGGGGATACCTTCAGGCAACGACTGAAGGCCATGGCCACGCCCGAAGACTCCTGGGGGCCCATGGTCATGTCCAACCGCCGGCACGCCTGGGAGGTGCACAATCAAAACGGAACCAGCATGGGCGGTCAGCTCCATCTGGACGACGAGGTCAAGTCATCGCCAGGACTATCCGCCGTCTACGTCCCCACCAGCACGACGGAATCGGTTTAGTCGCACTGAACAAGCGATGACTTGGGTTACTTGAACAAAACACAGACTCCAAACTCTCAAGACAGGAACGAGTGTCCTTGTACTTTTATCTTTGCAATTGAAATAGTGGAATGGGAATTGGAAGTTTATTAACTGTTCAGTTATATGTGACGATGCGCTGATCCTATTATTATACCTTTTGCTGAATCTATGGAAGAGGAGCGCAAGACGGCCCATCACTCCGATGATCGATGCCCAGTTTTTGCCGATATTTGCTGAGCTGTTGTGATCGGGAGAAGCCACGTGCAATGATTCGGCAAACGGGAAGAAATGGTGAATACAACAGTTGGAAGATTATGTCCAAAAATGGAAGCAACAATTGAAGCTCTTTTCATCCCTGGTCCAACCAGTAAGCTTCGCTGTGCTTTCCGCTGAACCGCTGGGTCGTTTCAAGAAGGATGAAAAAATAACTTCTCGGCCAGTATTCATTACAGGGTTTTGCTACCTCTTAGTTTTCTCTCATCGTTGTATGCTTATTTGGTATTAAAAATATACCAGAACATATCGAATGGAGCTTCCAACTGCTCCTTGATTTAACATTAAGCGATCCACCAGGAGTAGACTGGCCGTGTCGACCTGCCGTAAGTACACGGCAGGAGGCTTACGGCAGGAGGCAGTCTGGAAAAGATCAACTCATAGTTACAAGAGCAGGAGAGAAACTTTGAAATATTTTGAGCAGGGTGATTGTAAACAATATTTATTTTTCCAATTTTTATTTCAAATTTTCTTCATTTTGTGTGCGATAATCATTTGCCCCCCTGAAATTTATATCCTACATTTTCTTCTGTAAATAAGTATTGTGAAGAACATTTCCCCTCCTTTAAACCTTTAAACAAAAAATATAAGTGCCTCTTTCATGTGGTAGCATTCATATTTTTCTATCATTATACTTCGCTTTTATTAGTAGCAAAGTAGCAGAAAAGTAGAAAGATATCTGTTTTGGAAGAAAAAAAGGTTTAAATATTTAGATACAGTTTTTAGTCGTGAAGCTCAGCTGCATTGCAAAAAATAGGTATATCGGAATTGTTCCTATGCATGTTGCTTGTGTTTGAGGCAAATGCTTATTTATTGGAAAAGAAAATTATGGAATTGAGAAAAAATTATATATATATATTTATATATATAAGGCCTAGAAGGATGAAAGAAAATCCCTCCATACATTCCAAAAGAATTGTAGTTCTGCCATCTTTTCTGGTTTTTAGCAGCCTAGGTATGGATTTGAAAATAGTTTTAAAGAAATGATTAATCTCGAGATTTGAGAAGGAAAGAAATAGAAGGAAAACAAAATGTCCAAATAGAACTTACAAAGTTACACATGTAGGATGACAGTGTGTGTGCCCATTTGTAAATAAGTGTATTATGTTGTGAATAGTTGTAAATAGAAACATGGCAATTTTGCTGCGAGAGATGAAAGAATACTTACGCTCAGGTTCATTATTAACGAAGAATATGGAACGTGAAGTCTTGTTACATGTCCTCATCCGAGAGCATTGGGTATTCAAGTCGCCACTCATCATTTGGTAGATCGAAAGGGTGCCAAGCCATGGGGCTCATCCGTGTATTAATTTGCAATACAATCATACAGCATCAAGCAGCTTTTTACGCAGTCCAAAATTTAGAAATATGTTCATGTCCAGCTTTTTTTAGCAGTTCCTTTTAGATGCATGCCAAGAGTAAAATTTGAGCAGGTAACCAATTTGGTTCGTTTTCCGTGCAGCTGTTAGTGTGGTGATGCTGTAAAATGCATCGTAAATGGAGCTCATCCATCGGAAGGGTCAAAGGTCAAAGATTCGTTAGAAATGAATCGTTTCCTAATAGCCCAATAGTCCACTCCAAATTTTATTAAACCGAAACGGAAATTCTTTTAGCAAAAGAATTTTTGCAATTTACAGCTTTGCATGGTCAATTTGCTAGCCATCACCTGAAAGCGAATCCCCCCTTCCGCTGTCTTACAGGGTGCCTTATTTTGCATGTGGCCATTCGTGACAGGTTCTGTTAACAATTGTGCTGAAGGGGAACAAAAGAAACCCAAACACTGGCATTACATGTCTTCAAAAAGTTATGTACATGTATGCGCATTGGGGCTCTCTTTGAGTGGAACTTGAAGGGACCATGGTGGGACAGCTAATTGCTTACTGTTGGCACGTTGGGCTGCATAACATACATGTATCTGCACCCAAGTACCGGTACAGACGATGTTTATTCAAGCATATAATGCTCCATAAAATTGTAAATATCTATTCAATATGTTTGGCTAAGAGGCCAGACACATGTGTATATAGTACATCTATGAAAAAATAAAAAAAGTAAAAGAAAAAAAATAAAATATACATAAAATATAAGAGAGAAAAAAACAAACAAACATTAAAAAAATGGAGGAAAAAAAAATTAGTTTAGATGCTGTGGGTTATTATTGAACACACAAATTGACAATTATGGATTAAAAAAAGGAAGATGAAAAGTAAATATTTTATTATTATTACTTTGACAATACTTGTTAGCAATGCATGAATGAATAGTTCTCTTTCCCCCTTTGCTACTTTTTGCTTGTCCTTTTATAAAAGTGTGCTACCTATTAAAGTTCCCTAACCTGTTATTATTTTATTTCCTATCGATTGGCACTGGTGAAAATGGACTTGAATGGAGTATTCATTTCGACTTTGGTAACCAAATTCAAATTGATGATATGTATGCAATATATTTGGAAGTTCTGACTTTCTTAGGGCGGCAATGTGCATAGAATCGGGCCAATGTTGTGCTAACAATGCTATTTATCAACAACCGTTTCATTTGCTGACTTATTGCACCAAATAGCAGGCTGATTTTTTCCATTATACTTATTGCTTATTAAAAACGTTTTGTTTATCATGTTGATTTATATAACCACTTCAATATCATTTCAAAAAAGGGAAAGAAAAATCTGAACTTTCAATCAATACCTTGTGTTATTTATATATTTACCAACATACTATGATAATGCAAAATCCTTCCAAAAGTCGCAAGTGCACAAAAGGGTTACTTATAAAGTACATTGTGTAGATATAAATAGCTTGTACATAGTATGCAACATTATATCATTATGTGTGATTTGCAGTTAGGTCGGTTAAAGCAAATTGCTGTCTTAACCTAGTCTTAACCAAACAACTGCAATGCATTATGTATCAATGCAAGCTTAAGGAAGTAGATAATAGGACTATCTTGTAAAGAGTACATTTGTAGGACTGATTAATTCTTTTCGAAGCCAAGCTGTAGTCGGCATGTTCCAAGAGAACACAGTTACTCAAGGAATCGTTTCTCATTTTTCTACTGTTTTATTTACTACTAATCTTGGTCTTCCAAGTCCAGTTTTTACAGGGGTATGCAGAGTATTTAAAATAAGAAAGCCTGTTTAATAGAGTCACTGTAAAATAATTTTTCTTTTTTAACCAGCACTGTTTTCGCGCTTAGATAAGTTGTAAAAGCTTAAGGGGTGATGGAATGAAAATTATATCGAGGTTCTGTTTTAAGTTTAGAGACATGTTCATCAGGTATGGGTTTCAGAGCAACAAGAGACAGTCACAACTGACAGTCCTGTTTAGCCTTAGAGAAAGATTGCATAGAAATGCTTCATGAGTTCAACTAATCTTCCCAGGAAGCCCTGGGTTCACCTGGAACCGCCTAAGATCGGGCGCAGGCCACTTTGAAGCAAGCTTGAAACTCTGGGGTCTCAAAGACTCTGACCCATGTCCATGCGGTCAAATTTAGACCGGCTTAGCATATTCTGAATGGGTGTGAAGTAGCAGGACCCCCATGTCCCCTTGCTGATATAGATAACCCACAACTGGTGTCACATCTAAAGAATTGTCAGTTTTAAATAGCTATGGTTGATATAAGAAATAAAAATGATGCATTCCATTTTGATAATGGCTTTCCTTACCTTACATTCAGTTTGTTTGGAGCTTTTGTTTTTTGTATAGATGTGTGTCACCAGAACTGAACCAGTCAAAAGAACAAATCCCCCACACACTGCCAAGAAGAACGCAAAGACTCTACCAAAAGTATTACGATCATCAAAAGATAGTGATAGAACGAACATACCGGTATTCTAGTAGTGGCCAAAGAAAGTGATTTTGCTTCCAATGTTGTTGGCCTGCCAAGTAGTTTTTTGGTTTTCCTTTGTACTCCCAACAGTTCCTTTGTAGAAAAGGCACAGAAAACAACCCTCTGAAATTGTATACGCAAGTATTTTGTCAATACAGCTTGGTTGAAAGGAAATGAACAAAATTTAACAATTTTGCACTTCATTTCAATTTGTAATGCCTTATATACTGTACAGGTTTGATGTATTACATTCAAAATCTATGTCAAAGTAAAGTTTACAGGATACATGTATACGAAAGTGAATGAATAGAGAATGATTACCGTGCATGCAAATCATGGTTGTTATCTACCAATGCTGCTATGTGAGATATACCTGAAGTGTATACCAGTCGAGTCACTGTGCAGCAGTTCAACTGTCTGTCACATTGTGAGCGAGTGTTCTTATACAAAGGATATCAGCTTGCAAGATTTTGCATACAAAGTGTGTGAAGTCAACTGGGATGGCGTGAAGTATCACTGACCTTTGAACCATAACGTCCATAAGTCCAACCCCGCAGATTTTTTAGAGAGTGCTATTGATATGAAGGAGGAGTTTTAATAACAGCAAGATGAGTATGACTATGCCTCCAGCAGTTTACGATGTGTACACTACATGTACATCAATGTCAATTCACCAACTTTGCTCGATGGTTGCTTTATTTCAACTTAATCAAGTACATATAGTGGAATTATCTATCAATTTATCAATTGTAAAAAATTGAAAAAAATGGTATTTATGACGCAACGGCCAGTGGTCTAAATATACAGGGTCATAAATGATACTATTGTATGTAGTGCTGTAACTTATTTGATGGAGTTGACTTATCATGTACATTTGTATATTTCCATTTATATAAATGTATGGATGACACGGTTCTAGACAAGTAGAAATTCATTTTTCCTTTCTATCACACAGTAGAATACAGAGTAGTGTATAAACGTCTTGTAATTACTGGTAGAGTATTTCTTTTGTTGATATTCTTTTCCTATTTCATGCAGCAAGTAAGAAAATAAAATTTTATCTTTTTGTCTTGGAAATCACTTGTCGTGCGGATTTTCATAATTGTGTCTTTAAAATATGATGGTGTCGATTGTTGGAAGTTTTTTGTGATGATCGTGTTAGTGGTGGTGACGGTGATGATGCTGTTAAAAAGCGTTTGTTTGTTTTTATTTCCGTATAAAATCATCACAATATACAAATACATACATAAATGACATTTACGGCGGATAGCCCATTTCAGGCGTATTAACAAAATACGCCTGTTCTTCCATGGGGTCCGTTGATGATGATATGAACTTATGAAGCCAAAGGCGATGATTGAAATAATGATAATGGTGATTCTGATATAAAAAGAGTTGATGATGGATAGTAACGATGCTGAGGAAGATGATGAATTGATGAAATACAAGGATGTAGGTGGCGATGATGGTGGTGAGGAGGAGGATGATGATGATTGTGAAAATAATTGTATTGTTGGTGAACGATTGAAAATGATCGTGCTAGTGTTTGATAAATGTTGGTGCTGTGTTTGCAGTGATACTGTAGCAGTGATTATGTTGCTGAAAAGATGTTCACGATTATTATGACAACGGCAATGTGATGACGATGCTGTGGGGTGGTGACAATGATGGCAATCGTCAATTGCAATGATGGCAAACGGGATGATGGTTGTAATGGTGCTGCCTGAAAGGTGTTGGTGATATTTGTGCTGTGGTGGCAATTATTGCAATATTGGTAATGCTGATAAAGTTTGAAATGAGAGAGGGCCCACCGAAGATGATAACGACACTGATAAGATGTTTGGGATAATGATGTAGACAATGATGACAATTATTGCGATCGTTCAAGATCTGTATTAAGCTTGCAACAAAAATTATAGCAAATCTGACAATACTGGTTAAAACAGGTATACTATTGATGGTGAAGGTAAAAACTACAATGAAAATCATCAAGATGATGCCGGTTGAGAGGATTATATTGCTGGCAAAAATTATCAATATTCAAAGATAAGTTTTCTAAAATATCTACACGTACGGCTAAACGTTTCTATCCACCACTGTGTCATTTATGGACTACAGAGGGCAGTAGTCCTCTATCTTATGTGGAAGCCCTGAGTTTGATTTTTCATGTTTTTTCCCCTTCAATCTTTTTCTTTTTAACGATTCATTGCATCTATTGCCGTATACTAGGCCCTTAATCACATCGTCATCATCGTTATTCTTTGACACTGTGATAACTATATGCATGCTGATATTTGTCTTCACCATTGTAATAATCATCATCATAATCATCACCACTGCCACAAACATCACCATCATATCGTAATCATTACCAACATCAATCCAACTACTCTCATTGTCATCAACTCATCACGATCATCATCTTCATCATATCGTAAACAACTACTATCACCATCATCATCATCATCTAAATTTACACTCCAAGCACCACCACAACAATAATAATCTCATAATATTCATCACCACCACTACCAACAGCATCACTACTTCCATCACCTACTCCATTATCATCACTGTCATCATCACCACCAACACAGCTATCATCATCATCATCATCATCATCACCATCATTGTCAAATCGTCATCATCATCCTCATCTCATCATAATCATCATGAGCATCATCATCACTTCAATAACAATTGATCTCTGTCCTTAGCTCACATGGTACTCAATTTGATGAATAGTTTTTCTTTATATTAAGAACTAGAAGGCTATCTCTAATACAATCATACAATGCATTAGGTAGCAGTTGAGGTTGAGCATCGAGTGTGGGTCAGTGTGGAAGCAATGTCTAACAAATAAACATAAAAGCTTCTCTTGTTGGATAGAAAATAGACACTATTTATTTCATATTTCTGTAAAAAAAATGACATAATAATTTAAATCATCACATGAACAAGCATTTAATCTAAATCTACAATGTAACAAATTGTTTTTGAAAAAAAAAATCAAGTCTTGATTATTGCACAATAAAAGCTCATTAAATAAGACATGCTACAGTAAGAAACCCAATTTTGTATGTTTTCATCAATATTTTGCTGATAGTGCGCAAGCCTCCCCCCAAAATAGTTACTTGAGTACATGTATAATCATTGAAATTTTTTGATTACTGCTGATATTGAAAAGAATCTTAATTAAAGTTAAAACAAAATAATTAAACTAACAGGTGTCAAGTACATGTACTTTATCTGGCAAAGTATACTAAAAACAAGAAAGCTGTCTGCAAACAGCCAAGTATAGCTGTTTTTCTGGGAGTCATTTGAAGTATGAAATCTGACAATCATTCTGAAAGACTTTCATTTCATTGACTTCAAACCAACGATGAGTCTTATCTAGCATCTAACAACCTATGGATTGTATTATGAAGAATAATACACATTCCCATGGTCGTCTTTAATCAGCATAGCCACATCAGCAGTAATAACGATTTTCATTAGGGCCTTGCACTTATCAAACCCATGGATCTCTTGTACGAGAGTCTTCACCACTATACATAGAGGTGTTGTGATCACAAGGCATGGGCTTAGATTTCCTGCTATGGCACTCAAATCATTTCGCAAGGCATTGATCGATCCACTCTAGACCAAGCTGCGATAAGTGGGTACCTGGTCGGATTTATTCCTTGAGCGATATAGCTGCCAGAGCTAAAAACTGGGGTAATAATGTCCAAAGTACTTTGAAAGAACATACCGGTACATACTGGAACAGAATATTATTATCATTATTACACCACAGACCCTTCATAAAGAAACCACAGTACTCTTACTGTGACGCTACCTTGATCTTGGTCATGGTTTAAACTCAATGAAATCGCTTAGGACAATCGTGATTGGTTCTAAGAACGATTACAGCGACAATCAATGATGAAATCATGTTTTTCGAAGCCACAAGGGGGGGTCAAATCTGTTTCAGTAAAGTAATTTGAGATAATGCCCTTCTGGCACCAAACAGACAAAATGGTGAAAGATTACTGAAAGCCTCTATGAGCGTGTCCAAACACAGAACAAATTATCCCAAAACTCTATAACGAAAAGTCATATAAAGAATAATCATAAAAATTTCAGGGTGTCCACACACAAGAAACGTGTATAAAGAATCATCGTATAAATTCCAGGATGTCCACACACAGAAGAAAGTAATCCCGAAACTCTACAGCGAAATGTTGTATAGGTGCACAGTTTGCTACTGAGATCATGAAATGGAAGCAGAAATGACAGGTCAGGTCTCCTTTCGCTCGAGGTCACGTTAAGCCCTGCCCAGTTATACCATTCTAGTTCGACTAGTTATACTAGTTACGTCCACACACAAAACATGCAGTGATTAGGCGTGATTAGGCGTGATTCTTTATACGTATAACGAAACACATGTTTGGGCATCGTTTCGTTATACGACGTTTCGTTATACGACGTTTCGTTATACGACGTATCGTTAGTAAGCGTCCGCACACACACAATCTCATCGTATAACTATCCCGAAACGATATAACTAATCACGATTAATCACAGAAAAATTTGTGTGTGGACACGGGGGAAGATGAAATCATCTGTTCGGAGCCAGACGGGCATTAGCTCTGTGTAAAATGATATGAATTAACACCCTATTAGCTCCAAATATACAAAATGGTGAAAGACTACAACATTGTTGATATCATTTCTTTTTTTCAAGAAAAGGAGAATACATACTGAATAAACATAGTCTAAATGAATCCAATTTGGTTTGAGAAGAAAAAAAACCTGGCTTGAGAAAACATTTGACAAAGTAGTGACATAAACATGATAGTGAGAAAGTAGCAATTTACCAGGTCCATTGCATATACACTTACAGGCAAATGACAGGTTTGCTTAATTTTTAGCACATGCCGGTTCATATATCAAATGCATGAAATAGGTTTATAATCTGATAGAAACAATCTTATATGATGAGCTGTGTATCTGGGAATTCCAAGGTTACCACTTACTCACTACTGGAGGAATTCAGCTAAAGAAGAAGAAGAATGATTAAAAGAAATGCTCACTCCCGCACCTCCATAATCTTTCTGATCACACCTATGAAGTGGGCATGGCCAGCTGATAGCGTTTGGTGGGTGGTTGCGTTCCCTTGATGGTGGTCCTGTGGAGGACCCTCAGCCCCACCTTCTCCACCGCGTCCTGCGTCTGGGGTGTGGCCTCGTGACCTACGGCCAGGTTGTCTGAGATAATGAAATCACCAACCTGCCACTGAAAAAGGAAGATGCAATTTTATGAGTAGGGCACATCCAAAATATAAATTAATTTTAATAAATCTAATATGTACTGGAACATCGTATAGAATATGGATGGAAATCAATATCAAAAGAAAGTACATTGTAAGTATAGGTACTGGGCACAAAAAAACTGTAGTACAGGGATATTTGATTTATAAAATAATAATGTAAATTAAAACCTAAAATCATTGTAGATATAAAGGATTCATAGTTTCCAAGTAGGGTAAGTCCAATATGTTGGTCATTTTATGCCCTATATGTAATGACATATTTTGAACAATGAATGCATATTGGTTGGTTTGTTTATCTGGAGTTTTTTTTTTTAAAACGCTAGAAGAAATTTTCCAGATTATTGCAGCGCAAACGGACACGAAAGAAACATCAGTAACTGTTTACAGATTTTGATCGCATAACTCTCCACCAACAGTTTTTTTAATATGTTCTTTCAGTAGTGTAAATGGCTATCAAAAAAATCAACAACTTTCCAATATGATGTTTGGGCTGTGTAAATGAGCCTACAGTCTTCTTTGTGTTACATTCACATTTGGTCAAATATTTTGTATTGGCTTATAATCTAATTACCTTGTGGGAGTACTGGATGGCACCGTCGTCCTTGACAAACTCATGACGGATGTCGTTCAGGATCAGCTGGGTCTCTACGGGGTCTGTCATCCTCTGCCCCGGTGTCCCGTAGTCCCATGTGAACGCATTGGTCATACCAAGATGGAAGCACAACGTCTAAAGGAAAGAGGAAAGACAGCAAAGGGAATTATCGTCCAATAAAACACAAAAGTACCTGAAGGGAGAAGTAGGAAGCACTGAAAGATAAAGAAAACATTAAGGAAATAAAAATAACTAATGGGAGAAGAAGGAAGGACTGAAAGATAAAGAAAATGTCAAGGAAATAAAAATAAGTAATGGGAGAAGTAGGAAACACTGAAAGATTAAGAAAACATCAAGAGAATTATACGGTAGTCCAATTGACTGCAGTGAAGGGAGTAGTTTCTGATAAATCAACAGAATAGAAGACTCTACACTTAAAGATAGAGAGGAGAAAAAAACATCAAACTATAATCATCCAAAGAAGTTAGGAACTAAAGACTCCCCATAATGGGAACAGTTTTGACAAATCAAGATAAAACACTGAAAGACAGATATAATTTGCAGTGGAATTTATGCTTCCAGGGGTACTTTATTCTGTCCAAGTTTTGTGAGTGTGTGTGAATTGATAGAGTGGACTCGAAAATTATCATCTAGCCTTATTCAGATCAAATAAAATCTGGACTGGCACTATTTCTACCAATATTTGGGTGTCATATTTATTACATTTATCTATAATTTAGAAGAATGCACTGATAACCTTGTGATATTTGCCCGCACAACCAAGAGCAGTTTGTTACAAATGCATTATAAATAAGTGAGATGATTCTATTTGTACCAATGCGGTCATGCAAAACAGGTAAATCAATTAGCTTGAGAGAAAGGGTTCGTTGTACAAACATCCGTAAATTTAAATACATTTGAAAACAGATCTATTGTATATTTGTAATGCTTCATATTGTTTTTAATGCACATGTGTTTGGATGCCTGCTTAGAGTATCGAAGTACTGATGTCATATTCGCTCATCGTCCAGGTTGCTGGTTCTAAACAACAGAGTCTGCACATGAGGTTCACCACAAAATCATTCAAGCAACGGGCAGGAGCAGGGCAAATTCAGTGTATGGCGGTGGTGTGATCACCATGCCATTGTTTAACACAAAAACCCAGACAACATGGCCAGTATGACATCACACTCCGGTACTCTAGGATTGTATGTAAACAGGTCCAGGGAACAACTGCTTTAAGTCCTATCTGAAGGTCTTGGTAATGAGGATTCGAACCTGGGACCTCTTGATTATAAGACCAATGATCTACCCTTCAGTCATCACTTCTCCTTTCATGTTATAACTCAACTATTCTCAGATAGGCATAAAGCGATGCTACTCAGCACCCACCTCGTGGAGCAGCAGGTACTTAACATCTTCCAGAACATATATTAGATAACTTCAAAAATTCAAAACTTTCCTGTTTTTAATCGCATAATCCTCAAACTTTCACTAATTTGTTTCTCTCATTTTTCTGTTTTCTTAAAACCAGCTTAATATCAGGGTAGACTTTCCCATTAAGGTGACTTACCTTTTTACCTGTTCGAGGATGAGAGTAGATGAGCGGATGGACCAAGCTGCCCCGTCTATCACTCATCATATACAGCCTTTCCCATCTGGCTTGCTGCTCCTCAGAAAGACCTTCGATGATCTCATTCAGAGGGGCAAATACTATACGAGGTAAGGAGGGAGGAAAGAGAACGGAAGATAGGGG
>BEXV01001741.1:27664-39953 GCA_003118195.1 Hemicentrotus pulcherrimus
GCTAGACAGCAAACACTAACAAAATGTACATTTCAAAAACTCACCTTCAAGTGGAGCATAAAACTTAAGTCACTGTCTTCTAGGCATTAAAGAAAGCAGACTTAATCATGAGAATGCTTATCAAAACTGAAGTCAAATTAAAGGTCATAGTTCATAGTTCATAAATTGAAATGAGCCACTGGACATAGGGAGTAAAGTACATTTTGTACCATAATGATAATAGTGATAATATATCAGATTTGTAAGGCGCCAAATACACTTCAAAACAAATGCTCAAGGCACACAAGGTGAAAAAGAAACAAAATGGGATGGCCGATAAAGAACACAACTTCTGACATCTAAAAGTTCAAGGACATCATTCATACACTCTCATCTGTTTTATTTTCATGTTTTCTGATAAAAAATGACATCAAGATTATCTAAGTCATTTTGTTTCTAAGGCTATTTCTGCCAGGCAACGTGGTTTTTAAGACGTGTTACTTTTGGTACCACAGTCATGCTTGACGGAGCAAATCATTTTCGCATGATAATCAGAGGTGTTGACGAATGAAGTCCTGCGTTTGTAAGGTAGGCAGGTAATGTCATGTGTATCCGTCATACGAAATACCAACTTCTACAGTTGTTTGGGGTAGCATGCTTCTGCAATGGCTTCTTTCTCCATTCTGTAAATATGTTACTTGTCATTCCATAACCAGAACTCCCGGGACCCGTGTCACAAGGCCTTTTTTCAATGACAAATGAAAAATATCAGTGACAAATCTGCTGATGACGAATCAGAGGCAAAGATTTCACTAGCTTATAACAAAAACTGTCATTTGTCACTGATTACAAGTATTGTGAAATGGGGCCCTGGTTAGATTTCAATACAGTACAAAAACCAAAAGCTCATATTCAGAAAAGTAGGCAAAGTTAAACCCAGTTTAACTTGGTCCACATACGTATGCAGTACCGCGTGCCAAACTCCATGTTTTGTTGAAATTACAATATTTCTATTTTAATGGGGCACCAAGTGCAAATCCCTTCATTTCAAAATTACTAGACAATTAATTCAGCCATGAAAAGAAATTGGACATTGATTTCATGATGATATGATATACATTTGTTAATTTAATTACAAAATTTTGTTAATCTTTATTGCATGAGGCAGTCGACACTTGGCATTCCATAAGCGAGAGGACTTAATCTACCCAATTAAACTAGTAAAGAAATTTAATAGTATGTATCAATGACACTGATGTAGGGGTCTAAAATATCTTAAATTAACAACTTGACTACACTTAAACGCTAGTCTAGAAGAACAGACTCTGTTTGATATTTCAACATGAATAACAAGTATTCACAAAGGAAGAGTTACAGAATACTAGTAGTCTACATTCTGGAACTTCCAGACCTTGCATTATAACACTACAAGAAAATTGTCTTTTTTATTTGAAATACATGAATGTAAAAGTATAGTTAACTCTGAATATAATATGTACAAAAGGCTTTAAGTGGATAAAATATGTGCAAATGTTTTCGACACATACCATATATATATTTGCACAAGGCTTGATTGAACACTTTTAAATAGACTGACACAGTCATTGTAAAATGATAACAGCTGCACAATGCATGATTTGATGTTTCAAAAACGTCTCCCAGCTGGTGATTACAACTTTTTACTGTTTGATTTAACGTTTTGAAGGCGATGCTCACAACTAAACAATGCTTGATACTGTGGGATCCGGAGTTACCTTGGGAACATAGCCGTAGAGAAACGTCGCTGATATGACGAATGCAGCCCCAATGAAAAAATAGCTGAAAAAGGAAAGGAAACAAAAAAAGGCGAATATTAGACAAGAACGCCTATTACACAAAATCTGGTTAGTTCAAAGTCCATTAGGTGCATATTTTTTGTAAAATGAAAAGTGCCCTTTTATCAAAAGATGGGACCAAAAAATATGTTCCGTGTTTGCAGAAAATTTGAAGTGGGAAACTTTGTTAGATCAGGGGGTTTCTCACAAAGACTAAAATCGACTTAAGTTGGACTTGAACTATGGCAGGCCATACTGTACATGCCACCAGTTCCTGCCAACCATTGCTGGCATTGGTCTCTCAAGGAACATACAAATCATGGTAACAAATCTACAGAATTAACATCTTTTTTTATAGTTCATTATTGAATGGAAAATAATCATCTAAAGATCATAGTTTTTAAGGTTTACCTCTAATGTAAGATCTGGTTTAAGACTTGCTAAGGGCATCAATCGCATAACGTAGTACAAGTCTTAGTCTTAAATATAACTTAAGTTTACAATGTAAGTAACTTTTTTTCTCCACCAAAGAACTATCAAAAATGTAAATTATGTAGATTTGTGACATCCCTTGAAAGACCAATGGTGAGAGCAACCATGTGGCATGAATGGCCTGACATAGTTCAAGTTTAACTTAAGTCGATCTTAGTCTTTGTGAAACACTCCCCAGGAATCACTTTAAAAAGTGGGCAAATCCAACAGATAGACTCCATAATGGGTTAAGAGAGCCTCATATATTATTTTTTTACATGCTTCAGCACATTGAGGGGGGGGGGGAAGATATTAATTGAACAAAAGCCATGTGAACAAGAACAAATGTAATTTAACTTTTTTTTAAACCTTTCGCAAAAAACATTGGTCTGCCTCATTCATATGTTAAATCAAATTAACAATTTGTTACAGAATTATGGTAAGGATATCATTCTTTTAAATTACTACAAGAGGACCTAAATAATTCCTACCGGTGCTCTAAAAAAGCCTAATTATTTGGCATCGCTTATAGACAAAGTACAATATTTTCTAACATTATTTTCCATCAAATGATAAATAAATTCATCAAAATAGATCTTAAAAGGGATCCGGTAACTTTGTCTCAGATTCTGAAACAAAATTCTGGATTGAGCTCATGCTGCAAGTATAATTATAAACCTTTAGGTCAGTCAGGAACCCCGTGACTTTTACAAGCCGATCGCCTGTCTGATTATCAAGATAACTATGATTGGAAATCAAAACCAAATTTTGCGTTTGCCAAACGGTTTTCATAACACTAGAGTCTATTGGGGAAAACGAGTATGGTAAAAGGTCACTCAAAGATTTTTACTTTTTTGAGGCACTTCTTGAGGCACTTCTTGATCGTTTTGAAGCGCAATTTTTTTAGGGCTTCAATATTACACCATATCACAGACACTGATAACACGTAGGGCCGTGTATCTCATATTTACCATCGTTAAACGATCCCTTTAAACCCCCTCTCCTTACCTTGTCGGTGTAAAATCGTTCAGCAGGTAATAGGAGATTACGGTGGACAAGATGATCGATAATGATGTGGCGAATCCTTTCAATATATTGTCTGCATACTTGATCACAGCTGCTATGATGAGACCACCAAGGGCCTGGTACAAAAAACATAAGAGTGATCAATTAAAAAAGTGAGCCACATGGCACAAATGTAAAGGTGTCGTGGTTTAGTGGTTCATTCATCTGGCTCTCTATCCGAGGGATGGGGGTTCAAATCCCAGCACAGCCGGCGCTATTCCTTTAGTAAGACATTCATCCACATTGCCACTCTCCCGTGGGATGTGAGTGTCATTGTAGTTTGCTCAGTATTTGTGAGTGTCTTTAAAATGGAAACTGGCTGGAATGCTCCCCAGAGAGTGCAGAATGTGCAAACATTGTATGTGGTCAAGCCTTAATTGGATGACTGGAGACATATATAAATATGACTGTAAAGCGTTAAGCTATATGTCAGTATATATATGTGAATAGAGTCAATATACAGTCCAGCCTGTCTTTAGCAACCGCACAAAAAGTGGTCTTTGTAGACAGGTTCCTTCAATACATGTTTCAATGAGAAACAATTTTCAGGGGAAACAAAAAATGTGGTCTTTGTAGACAGGTGGTCACTAAAGCAGGTTTGACTGTATATGTTTATCTGTAAAGCACTTATTGATAGAGACATCATTGATGTATCAGGTGCTATATATATATATCCCAGAATACCATTATCAAACATTACAAGTCAATTGAAAGCATGGCTACTCTACCTTATGAGAAATTCTCACAATTCTCAAGGAAACATTTCTTTTTTGAACCATGCAATTTTGCACATTGAATCAAATATGAAACTTTTTTTGTGGCGTGATGAAATTAAGGCCAAGTGTATTTTGACCCTTGAAAGAAGGTTATGGTATCTATTATCATGGAACAAAGTTCTATCTCTTCGTGTAGCATACACAACAGATAGAGAGAGGGGCAAACACACAAACAAACAAACACCACTAGCAGACAAACACACATACATATATTAACCTTTCTTAGAACTATACTCCATGTGATCATTGCGTAGCTTTGAAAAAGGTCAACCTTTGCAATCTTTCACAATATAATACTCAGACTGAAACATACACACGGTGTTACAGACAGACACACACAGACAGACAGTTGTAAAATACTGACCTGGATTTAAGGGTACTAAACTTCACATGATTATTGTGTATAATCCATGAAGAAAGCCAACTTTACCACTTTGTAACCTACTTTTCTTATAATACACACACAAACATACACGCACACCCTTACAGACAGATAAACAGACAGACAGACAAACAATACTGACCTGTAAAATAACTACACTCCATGTAATCGTAGAGTAGCCTTGAAGAAAACCGTTCTCCGCGACCTTTGAACCGTCTTTTCCTATAACACCCCCTAGACCGAAGATTACTCCAAAGAATGCTACAGAATATGACAACGGAAGAACACAGAGAAACAAAATTTACATGAATTACTTTCTCAGTATATTTGATTGGTCTCATGAATCAATCTTTCATTTTTTTCTTCAATTGTAACTCTTCAAAATATATGATAACAATAGCTGAAGTCTTATAACAACCTAGTGAACCTACATATCTTGCAGTTACTAGTGGTGAGCCTGCCATGACGGCACAATAAAAATAAGTTTTGATTTGTTTGCCTTTGTTTGACGATTTGAAAATATCACTGTTAGCAATTAGCAATTCTGAAAACATACAGATTAAAATGTGTTGGTAGATGTAGCTAAAGAGAGGTCAAAGCTTGTGAATACATTTTTCTTGAAATGTAAATCTGTTGTCCATGCATCTATTCCTACCCACTCGAGTGCGACAAATCAATCAATCATCCAGTATTGAGAGTATCCCCTACGTAGAGGTATCGTGGGCGAGTGGTTTTAACATTTGGACTGGAGATCGAAGGTGGCGGGTTCAAAACCTGGAGCAGCACTAATGTCCTGTGGCAAGACATTAACCTACATTTGCCACTCTCCACCCAGGAATTAAAAGGTTCCCAGAAGAAAGGGATTCCTTGAATGATGTGAACACTGAAATCGGTGGCCTAGCAGAGCCAGGGTAATATTGGAGTGCCTTGAGCACCTTACCTTGTGTGGTGGATATGTGATTATTATGATCATTATTGTTATTATTATCATCATGATCATTATCAACATCATGATCATTATCATTATTATTATCATCATGATCATTATCAACATCATGATCATTATCATTATAATTATTATCATTATTATATTGCCAAAAGTGAAGAATGCTCTTATACATGGGCACCAGAAACATTTTTTTAAAAAGACTATTTCGGTATCAAGAAGAAGAAAACAGTTCAAAAACCTATCATGTGAGGTGGAAATGCAAAATCCTTCATACTGACCTAGTTGTATATTCCTGAGCCATAAAGATTGCTTTGTGCCTTTGAGGATCTTCTCAAAGTAGACGCCTGCAAACCCACTGGAGAAGCACGCACATAGGACCGCTATTAAACCGATCAGTTCAGACGAAATGGAGTGCTCTTCTTCTTCTTTGGATTTGCTTTCTGAGGGCATCTGAGAAATCACAAGATAGAAAAGGACTTAAATACATACCAGATGAATCAGAGGGCATTCATTGTCTTAAAGGTAAAGACAAGTTTTGGAAACGCCCCCAATTCAAAAAAATGAAATGGAAGCTCTCATTACCATTCATGTGAAATTATGTTTTGACCAATACATGATGATAACAAATTTGCCGGGAAACCGCCTACTAATTCATATATTTGGTAAATTAGTTTCTCTCATGGTCTGTGAGAGATATAGGGTAGTCCAATATACATCTTTCTGTGTATAGTGCTTGTAACTTTACGAATAATGGGCCAAATTGCTTATCATTTTGATGATTCCAGAACCTTGCAGATGCTAGATGCTAGATGATCAACCTCTCTGATCGATTCCACAACGTTTCTTTCACAATGCAATCGCATGACCATAACTGGTCTTTACCTTTAAAGGCATTGTTTAATAAAATTGAATCTGAGATGCATGGCCCTCAAGTTATCAGTGTCTGTGATATGGTGTAATATTGAAGCCCTACAAAAATTGTGCTTCAAAATGATCAAGAAGTGCCTCAAAAAAAGTAAAAATCTTTGTGACTGGTTTTGCCATACTCATTTTCTCCAATAGAGTGTAGTTCTACAATGTATAAAAACGTTAGAAAAACTAAAAAATAAATTTTGATACAATCTTGTTAATCAGACAGGCGATCGGCTTGTAAAAGTCATGGGTTCCTGACTGACCTAAAGGTTTATAATTATACTTGCAGCATGAGCTAAATCCAGGATTTTGCTTCAGAGTCTGAGACAAAGTTACCAGATCCCTTTAAACACCTACCCAATCCCTTTAAGGACTTTTAATAGGTGTGTAATAGGCGTTTTAATGCCATAAGCTAAGACAATGGAAGTGCACAAACCATGCAAAATGCATGGGTAATGACTAAATATGTTTTGCTCTCTTGGTTTAATGTTTAAGTAAATACGAAAACAAAAGGACAATATGGGGAAAATGTAAATACCAGATTTCATACAATTACTAATAATATTGAATGGCTTTTCTTTTGTGAAATACCAGGGTATATATCTCAGTCGCTTTGAAAATATTTCATTTTTTGTACCGTTTCGTAAAATGTAAAATATTTTCATCAACTCGCAATAATCATCTCTAAAAAATGTTAGTTCTGAGATTCTGATTTTCTGCCTTCAGCGGTCCTTTGTTTGAGCATCAAGATTCGTGACATTAAATGCGAGACACAGCTAGCCACAAAGCAGTATTTTACGCCTTTCCATGATATGTATATGATTTTCGAGCAAATTATTCATTTTTTTTAATGAAAAAATCATTCCATCCATATATAATTTGTCCATAATTGTCAGTTGTCATGAATTTTCTTTGGGTGACTACTTTAAAGGTACCAGTAATGGGAAATGTTGGACAGGCAATGTCTTGAAGGTATTCTGTATGGTTCAATTTGTTATCAAAATAACACAATCGTTCCAACAATGTTTGCCAAACATAAATTGAAAAATATAACATTGTAATAACATTGTCCTTACAATTTCTAACTGTAATTAATTCTATAAATGATACTTGATGATGGATTACTTACCTGGACCAGGGCTACTCCAGCCATTAATAGGATCAGGGATATCCACTTTGCTGCATTCATTTGCTTGCCCAACATGAACACTGAAAACATGGCCGTTGTAAGGATCTTTAACTGGTAGGTCACCTTTTTGGGGAGATTCACAAAGAAAAGATGCATATCAAGAAAAAATTAATTGTAATACATATCAGGGCCCGCTTATAAAAAAAGTTGATATCAATCGCAACAATGTACATAAGAGATAGGAGACTGCAAACTTGCGATTGATAGAGGATCGACTTATGGTTGATTTGGATCAATCATAACTCTTTATAAGGCGGGACCCAGAATACAATCAAGAATCCATGACCACAAATTATGCAATCAAGAATATATTAATACAAATTATAATGCAAACAAGAATCTAATACCACAAATGACACAATCAAAATTTAATAAACATAAACTCTTTGGTCATCCAATAGTAATTTGTTTGGCTAACACAATTATTAACACTTTCTTTGGAGCTTGCTAGCTTAGTGCATAGCATGTGTATTCTCAGGAAGGGGATGTTCTTTTCAGCTCTTAGAAAGGAATTACAATTAGGGGATTTGAATAGAAAACAAAGTCGGAGAAGAAAGAGAAAAAGAAAGAGAAAAAGAAAGAGAGAAAGAAATAGAGAAAGAGATGGAGAGAGAGAGAGAGAAAAATAGAAAGATTGAGAAATATATATAGAAAGAGAGAAAGCGAGAATAAGATAAAGAGAGAATGAGAACGAGAGAGAGAGAGAGAGAGAGAGCGAAAGAAATAAAGAAAAAAGAGAAAGAGGGAGAAAGAGAGAGAGAGATGAATTCTTTAATACGCATTCTTGCCCTCAAACAGTTGTATCACCAGCATTATCAGTCCTATCATATATACAAACAATGAAAGCTGGATCCCTCCTACTTCACCACGCTTTATTTTAATTAAAAATAAAAACAACGATACCCTCATCCACTATGGGGTTGGCTGCCTAGGATGTAAACATACCACATACCCAGAGTCTCAATCAATGAAAAAGATTGATCAATAATAGAAAGGGTTTAAAGGTCATGCACCTGTTCCATGTACAGTCGGCTCCTAATTAAAAAAAAACAACACCATGGCTTGCATTCATCTGGTCTCATTGTCCGGGTACCTATAAGTACACATCCCAAGGGATATGGAGACCGTACCTTTTCATAATATAAATGTATTCATGAATTGGCACCAAACTCTCATGCGATCTACGCTCATTTTCACAATTTAACCTTGTGTCTACTTTGGTGTCAACTTTTTCTTATGATCATCGTTCTTTTTGCAAAGCCTTTGCTGAAATTTGGAACAAACCACCTTTACACGTCGAAAACTGTCAACCAATTCAAAACTTGTGTTCAGAGACATTTATTCAAAATTGCTTTTGATGATTAACTCTGTTCACATTGATGTATAGTTCATATGTACATGTATTGTAATTTGTAGGTTTATTTGTACATTTTTGTTTTGTTTAATATGTATTTTTTATATTTTGTTTTTTTAAGCACTTACAGACTTTGTAAGCGCTTTATAAGCACCGCTTTTATTATTATTTATTATAATCCATTGCTCCTCGTTTGTACAACTTACTTCCTTCCTCTTATTACAAGAATGACAGTCTCGAACACTTCAAATCATGCATCAAAACTTTCCTACATGTACATCGGTAAATGTTAAATACTGACTTCAGTCAATGCTATTTATTCACTGGAGGAGCCTGCGCCTTCAAATTACTGTAAACAAAAATAAATCCTCTCATAAAAATTTGGTAAATCATTATCATCATACTGATTTTGTAAATGAGTATAAATGTATTTTATTTTGAAGATTTTTGAGGCAATAAGTGTGACATCATAAAAACCTCTTTCCTGTCACATGATGTACAATGGAGATGAATGGACCAATCACTTGACCTTCCCAGGACCTTCCCAGACTAATTTCCAATTTGGAGAAATAGCGTGACAAATAGTGACGAGTTGATAAACGTGACATCCCTCAAATCACGTTCGTACAGTGGAGTTCGACATGTACCGGTATGTATAGAAACGCTGTTTCTGAGTGGAAAAAGACGATAAACGCACCAAACGACAGAAGTGATTCATTTTATGAGTACCTGGTATGTGGCTGCGTCCAGATGGGAGAGCGCAAGGAAGAGCAGATTGTTCTGGAGTGTGTAGAGACCAGCTGGGATTGCCAATTTGAGGCAGTCTATAGGGCTGTTGATGATTTCTTCTCTGATCACTTTCGTAAAGCCTTCGATCGTTCTGCCCCCTGCAAAATAAAGAGACATTTTCATTCCAAATATTGGTTTGTAGTGATACATGAACATTTCAAGAACACTGATAGGTTAAATTAATGACTCTGAAATAAAATTCATTTAGGTAGAACTTCAAAGGATAGGAAATCAATTAGCAGCCTGAAGACTGGTGTCCCCTGTATCAATAACAGTCATACTGATAGTCATTGCAACATGAAAAAACTACCTACGAAACACCTCTGCTACCACTATCGCCATCACTTATAGCTCTACTACAACCGCTACCACTTCTTCTACTACCACAAGCTCTACCACTACCGCAAATATGTACTATCAAGAAGAAACCTGCATGTACCATCTACTTATCTTATAAAACAACTATATGATCACCATCACTACCTCTAACATCTCTACCACCACCCCTACCATCTATACCACTACCATTCAGACTACCACCACCACCTCTACATTATTACTACCACTAATTCTACCAATATCACTACCACTCCTACCACCACCACACCCACTGTCACCACCATTACTACAACTACTGCTTCTACCTCTATCACCACCCCTACAACTTCTGCCACTACCACTACTACAACTTCTACCACTATCACCACCCCCACCACAACTACCACTCAACTCACCCTCTTGGAAGTATACAAGCAATATACAGGCAACTATCTTCATGCACTCGGCCATGACGACGGCCGTGGAGCTGAGGTAGCGTGGTCCCTCCGACTCGACTGTCCTGGAATACCTCATCGTCAGGACCAGGGTCGTCGTCTGGACGATCAGGATGCCCAGCGACAGGTACTTGAGGTTGTACTTTACAGTGTTCATCTGAAAGTGGGATAGGAATGAAGTCAATAAGAATCCATTTTTGAATCTATAGCATGTACTACCGGTACACATTGAATTAAAGAAAAGGTCGAGTTCTGGGAAGAGATGAAATATAATTTGTGAATGTTATCATTGTATTATGCAAGTGTGGAAGAACATCAGAGAAAAAATGTTCCCTGAAAAGCATGGCTCTTCAAATGCCTTAATATTCTAAATGTGGGCATGTAACATCATAAAAATCTAGACGGATTTTATGCCTCATGTGTCATGTTCATGTAGTTCCAAATACATCTTTCTATGTACAGTGCTTGTAACTTTACCATGCAACATGATCAACCTTTTCTGATTGATTCCACGTTTCTTTCACAATGCAATCGCACGACCAGAGTTAACTAAACTTTATCTTTAACATCTCTATATCATAATGCTTTCAATATTACCATCCTAGCCTTGATCTGATAATCTGACAAATAGCTCCTGAGACAAAATGCTCTGGGCTTTATTATGTCAAAAGTATAAAGGTAGGTTTTAGGTTTAGGCATTAAGATTAGGTTTGGTGTTTATTAGGTTTAATGTTCAGAATAAAACAAATGTTCACCATCAAATAGAAGTCTATACGCTCTACAACTTCTTTCATAAAAAGCAACTACTCTTAAATAATTAATCACATCAAGGGAAACAATACCGGTAATCAGAATGATAAATGACATTTGAGCAGATGGGACCGCATAAAAATGTGAAAGTTTTCTTTAAACCACAGCGATAAATCTCAGTATAAACAAATTCTGCAACAATTTTGAAAAGTTAATAAGAGTTATTAGAAAGATTGTAACATTACCTTTGCAATGATACCAACATTATTAAGGTTAAAAGAATTTTAAAACCTTCACTCTGGCACTTTAAGGTAAAAAAACAAAAACGTATGAATAATGCAGATTGACAAAGAAAATCAAGGAAAAGCAACACTAAATAATACAAAAATCCAGGTAACATATAATACATAGTCATACCATAATCATGTTGATGAATTTATAAGGTCCTTCAAATTATACCAACAAACTACAAGTACACTACCTGCATGCTGGTGGATAACACTGTTGCACAATTTTGTAATCCTGCAGTTTTACTGACATGAAATTGCCTGTTTTATTGTCATGATATAATCTTCAACAAAGAATAAAGTCCACTACTTCTATGTTTCATTTAGCAGCTCAGACATCACAGCACTCAATCATTCTATTTGCAACATGCAGAACTATAACAAAGTTAAGATGGAACTGCTACTTGGCACTTTTCCAAAAACGTACCGGTACATGAGATTGTTCTCTAGTAGATTGACTTTTTGAAAGAAAACAGAAGAGGAAAGGAATACAAATAGATCGACAAACAGACACACCCTCTAAAAGTCCCTCTAAAAATCCCAGATCCTCCTATTGTGTTTGCTATATTGATAAAGCACAGAATTAAAGAACACAAAACCTCCTGAATGGCATTTGCAATACATCTAAATATTGTGAATATGAAGCATCGTGATACAGCGGGTACCAATATTGATTGTTTTCATCATCACTTGCATGATTAGCTTTTCCAAAGACTCATAGATGAGAACATGGCAAAGCACGGAAAGTAGAAGTGGAGGGGGGAGGGATGGGGAGAGGAGGAGGGGGAGGAGGGGAGAG
>BEXV01001741.1:73834-84413 GCA_003118195.1 Hemicentrotus pulcherrimus
TCTCTCTCTCTCTCTCTCTTCCTCTCATTCTCTCTATTTTCTCTTTGTATCATGCATACATCTATGAGCTCACCTCTCCGATGTCCTCTCCCTTGATGAGGATGGTAGCTCCGTGCTGCTTACATCGATTCACTTTCATGATAGGAGCAATCTTGGGCATCACCACAAAGATGGGGATACCCAGTTGTCTCCCATGGTAGGCCATCGCTAGGGCGTGGTTGCCTGCCGATGCCGCTATCACCCCTCTCTGCTTGTACTCCTGTGGGATCGCATCAAACAAGTAGACAATCATGATTATGAATTATAAAAATACGTTCTCATGACAACATCTGTCTATGATGGATATAACATTGTTTGAATTGTATGAATATTACAATTATTGTGTCTTTATCATGTACATCATATTGCAATTAATGACATCGCAATTCACGGTTAAATTTTCAGACTAAAAGAAAAAGAAACATTCGGCAATCAAATATCTGTATTATGTTAATATAAATACTGAACTAATAAAAGATGTCTAACATTTGAGGAAGCAGTCCAGCTATAATACTGTACATGTAATGTACATATGAATCACCCTTGTATACCGGTAAATAGAATTAAAAAATCAGGAAAAAATCAGAAAGTCTTACCTCTGGTAGCATTAGAAGTGTGTTGCGAGCCCCTCTCTCTTTGAAACTGCATGAAAAGAAAGGAATTAATATGGAAGTGGTCTAAAATATATAAATGATAGGCCGTCAGGTTATTCTAGGGGTTTTAGACTTACCTATATGGACCTACTAACAAGAAGAAATTATATTCTTAATAATATGGATAGTTTGCACAGATATACAACCCTCCAATTCATTGAAAAATACAATTAAATGAGGGAATAATGAATACACAAGTGTCAGATCATTTCACAAAACTGCATAATTTTGCAGCACATAGCAAGAGAAAATACACAGGTAGTTTCAGGTGGTTCATGTGCTGAAGCCATACAAAAACAATAGTATTGTTCCTTGGAAAGGGCAAATACACAGACAAACATATGAATATACTTTTGACACACTGAACTATACAAGTCAGGATTAATGTCTGCAAAGTAAACTGACAATGTATCTGCTTCAAACGTACCTTCCTGTAGTCTGTAAGTAATCTTTCTTCAAGTACAAATCCATTCCCACCAAACCTGACAGGTTAGATTTCTAGGAAGGAAATGAAAAAAAAAATGCATCTTAACCCTCTAGACACAAAGAAAATTGATACAATTGCCTGTTGACTAATTATGTTTACTAAAATTCAATAATGTGGAAAGGGTTAATAATGTCCATGGACATGTACTAGTCCACATACTGAATGTAAATGCATCATGTGCTTTACAAGTAAAAACAATGTACCTTAATCGACTAACAAAAGGAGAGAGACAGAGAGAGAAAGAGAGACAGAGAGAGACAGAGATAGAGATACACATCTACAGAGAGAGGGGGACACAGACACAGAAACAATATGAGCAAGCAGGATGCCAGGATCTCAATGTAAGTTCTATGGAAAACTATAAAAGACATTTGTCAAAACTTTGAAAAAGTATCTGACACAAGTAAAGTACGGTACAAAAGAATATAAAGTGAAATATATATTTTTACTGTACGTGATTCTTTAGATTTAAAGTGATGAAAAGACAGAAAAACAAGCATAGGGTGGGGGCTACATGTACATGAACCAACAAAACATATGACTGTGTGAAAAGAGTTGGAGTTCAATCTTTACAATATGATATATTAACATTCCAAACACTCATAAAGTTAAAACAGAGTCAGGATCTGGTGATATTCAATCAAAGTACAAAGCCCTTGAAATTATAGAGACAAAAGAATCCTAGCTTTGTGTTTGGTTTGCATGAGCACCCTGCAGTTTTGATCAAGATATTTGAAACCACATGCCACCTGATTGTTGACCTCAGTAGTTATGTAACTTGTTCAAAAGAAAATATTATGATAAAATCACAATCCAACCAGGAACCCACATAATGTACACCTGTGTCTGGAGTGGGTTGAAACTTGAAAGCAGGGTCGAGAGTGGACAGGACTTGACCTCTAGTCCAACCAACCAACACAACTACCTCCATCAAACACATTCTGAATAAATTGTGATGATGATAATGATGAGTCATACATATGTAATTTATTGTTTTCTCCAAAAGTACATTGGTTACAAACTGACAATATAGACCATATCATCTATGGACAACTTTATTTCATTGACTTAAGGTCACAACTTCCATGTATCATACCGGTAGGCAAAATTGTAACGTTGGCAAAGTTATATCTCTGAATGGTAGTTAATAGCAAGCATATTTGTAACATGCTACCTGAAAATAGAAATGGCTTTTGGAATGGGAGATTCTAATCTATGTACACCAATGCAGTACTGTGCAAAGGCAATTATGGGAGATTATACAGCAGTTATGGTTATAATCATCATTGCCAACTACTCGGTACAAAGGCAAATATTTACAGAGTGATAGCTGACTCAGCTGACTGAACAAGGATAGGTTTGCCTTACAAATGTAAACAATAATACCCGACCAGTACATGCTGCTTTACACACATAGGGAACCAGTGACAAACAGGTGTAATTCGTTCTTGTGCTGAACAATAACTTTGATATAATTGGAGAATAAAATGACGTCAAATGATACGTCAAATGATGAGAAGGGCACTTTTGTGTGATTTTCTCTTTTGCATACCGTAAACCAAACCAACAAGTCTGCTTTCTTAAGTTATGCACAAGGGGACTCACACCAAGAAATCAAGACACTCCACCCTTGAATTCTGTCAACTTTCCTTAGTTATACTTTATTGCAAAGGCCCAAGAACAAAAATACACTTTTAGGAAAATGAGGTGTTCATTTCTCGGCATAAACTAACTTAGCCAGACTCGCCAGCTCCGGTATGCACAACCAAGGTGTCTACCTGTATTCAGGCATTATTTATTTGGCATCCTTGATTGAAAACATGTATTAATTGTCCAACCACTACTGATGCCTTTCAAAATAATTTGTTGAGTGTCTATTGGTAGTGGTATGGCAAACCATGCACACAAGCACTTTGACCTCAAGGTCCCAATGCTCTCAGTTTGTTCATGGAGTAACTCCATGGTTTGTTGTTGTGATACGCATGATGAAGCTACTCCATCAAGCTGGGGGGGGGGGGATTTATATTGTGCAGATGTCCATTCATTTATGTGGGTGTGCCCATGATCATAGAACCTATTTGAGTAAGAGCTTTATCTTGAGCTTTACTGAAGCAAATGAGCATGATAGTGAGAGAGAGAGAGAGAGAGAGATAGAATGAAAGTGACAAAGAGAGAGACAGACAGATGAAGGTTGGCAGGATGAGAGCTTGAGAAGTCAAAACTTTAAAAGGAGATAAATCCAATGAAAGGGATCTACATGCACTTCAGAATCTGAATCAATTGCAAATCCTCTCATCAATCCCAACTATGCAGTCTCCTATCTTAAGATGTGGTAGTCGAAATTGATAATTGCAAACAAGTTGCCTGCTTATATAACAGGGCCCAGGTAACCCAAATCCTCCACTACCCTTTAACTAAGTTTAACCTTATCATATCGTACATACATGTACTATACAGTCTAATATGAACTTATGACAAAATATAAAATTCCTTCACTTTTACCCATTTACAAAAAACCTACAAACAGAGAGTCGTGACGTGAATACTTACCGGACATGGTGATCGCAACACACCGCTTTTGATCTTGTAAGCCGCTGCGCTGACATCCTGGAACTTGACCGGGATGGGGTTGTCGGGGTCGCAGTGGGGGTCGTGTTGGTACTCGTCTCCGATCTCACTGATGTTGATGTCAGCATCCTCTTCCAAGGTGGTGCTATCGCACTGGTCGTGTCCGTTTATCAAGGTCTGCTTGTGAGCTTCCATGGCCACACCCTCGTCTTCAGAAATCTGTCCCTGATCCTGAGGAAGCTCCGAGGGCATCATCAAGATTTTGTGGCGTTATCGTAGAACCTGAAATGAGATCAAAGGGTAGACTAGTTAAAGATCTGATAGTTTAAAGTTTAAACATTCATGGATGAATATCTTTATCATATACATTACCAGGCCTTAAATTTCAGTATTTTTAGGGCAAGGCCGCTTTTTTGTAGGGCACATTCCTATATTACAGCACAAATAGGAAGAATTGGAAAGGGCATACAAAATCTCCAAGGCCAATGGGAGGGGCATTAAGGCCAATTTAAGGGGCATCTATGGCCATGGCCTTGGTGGCCTTGGATTAATTTAAGCCCTGCATTACGTCAAGATCTACACTGTACAACTAAACTTCTGGGAGGAGGAGCTTGCTTGACTCATGCTTTTTTTTAACCATCATAACCCGGGCCGGACAGTGTCATGTCATACAAGTATCAAAATATATAATTTGTGAACCACCTGATTAAAATAATTATAATGGAAAAACAAACATCTCCATTCTCGTGTCCATCAAAGTGCTAGATCCATGTCTCAAGTTACAATATTTGGCTTTGGACATTGCCATCGTCTGTTTGTAAAGGGTTATTATTAATTTATTGTTAGGGCCTAACATACATGTACTAGTAGACCTAGGTCTATAGATCTAAATGCAGAACACTAAGAAAATAGTCACATGAACTATCACTAGTACCAGGACTCGACACGACTCTCTCATAACAAATTTTAAAAATCTCCACAATCATGATGTTTATAACACTCTCTCTCAATGTTTCAACTTCAATTCATTAATTTCTTTAAAAGGACAACAAATTTGTAGTATTGCACATCAATTATTAACTGCAGCCTGCAGTAGTCTAGTCTCTAGACAAGTCGAGAAAGTTCAACAGAAATATTATTTTAATTAGAGTCTACGTCTATCATGTCTATAGGGTCTAGATGTGACCTAACTCCGGGAAGCTCCAACACCGGCGCCGGTGTTGGAGCTTCCCGGAGTTAGATGTGACCCTATGACAAAAATACTAGGGTCTAGATCTAGATCTAGATCTAGTCACTTCTTACCTGTACTTTTCGGACCACTTGTCTTTCTCTATCACGGTATCACTATCGGTCTATGAGATATGATCCCTGACCCTGTAATATTGTACCGGTACCGGTATTCTCACGTTCAGTTTCAAATTCAAGAGTCGATCAAGACGAAATCCAAGCCGAGCTCCGACGAAATCCAACACTGCACTGCATGCACTGCAACAAAAAGGCGTAATTTCGTGATGACGAAGTTTCACGGCGTTATCCTCCGTCACTTTCTCTAGATCTAGATCTAGTCTATCTGTGAAAATATAAATAACGCTAATAAAGTGCGACGTGAGCGATGAACTAGCTGTTAAGACCATCTGTAGTCACTGAGCTGAAATTGTATGTTTACCATTATCATAAGTGATAATAAAAGCGTGCACCGCACCGGCCGAGTGTGACGATAGATGCGTACGTACGAACGAAGCGAAGGTGTATACATCGCGATCGTTGTGGTATTGTGAACCGGTTTGAACCGGTGCGAGCCAAAACATGAGCACTCTTTTCAAAAATCATCGCAGACTTAACAATACTACTCCGATATCAAAAATACCATTTTCATGCGGAAAATATTAAATTCTTATTATATTTTCAATTCACTACCATTTAAAAATGATTTTTTAAACTAGATCATTTTCAGTTTGTTAATTGCCTTGAAACTATAGCGTTATCTAGAAGTATTTATAAATCATGGTTTGAAATATAAGACTACACTTAATTCCTGTTTTCCTAATATTTCTACGTCATCGGATAAGGAGGTAGTGCCTCATAATATGCAAATCTCCTCTTTCTGATTGGTTCACTGGGACAACGCCCTTTCAAAAAGCACGTGGCAATGTTTACATTTACGTGGAATGTAATGGTTTATGCTGGGCAGAGTCATGCTTGTATCCGTGATTTTTTTGTTAATTCATTTCCGAAGATTCTTGAGTCAATCGTGGCATTAAAGGGCATTGGCGGAGAACTTTCCACATAATGCGAAATGTGCTAGAATATGGAGATATTAAGAGAAGGGGGGCCAATAACGTCAGTGGGTGCATGACTGGTGTAAAGTGAACTCAATGTGAAGGAAAGAGAAAGTAGGAATGTGAGACCAAGAAGTGAGAAAGTGTGGACATTACAGAGAGGGATAAGATAGAAGATATAAAGCAGTAGAAGGGGGAAAGTAAGGGGAAAAAGGGGGAAAGAAATGAACTCAAATAATAAGAAACAAAAGTCCACCCATTGGTTTTCATAAAAACAGAAAAATTAGAAAAATGGGTCAGTGAAAGTTTTCAGCAAATTCTAATTAAATAATAAGAAATTGGCAACTCTGTGACGTATAATTGTCAGCTCCTCTCCCATTTGCTCAGCACTAAAAAAATATATCAAACGAGCAGCTCTCAAGATACGTCAGTGTTGCCAATTTGTGTTTGATTGATCGCAACTACAAAATTAATAGCTTTCTTGTTTTTAATTCTAATTCGCTTGAACTTTCACTGACCTGTTACCCTCAGTTTTCTGCTTCAATCAAAACAAATTTAATATCAGGGTGGCCTTCCCCTTTGAATAAAACGATGATAAAGACATTTTCAAATAGTTTAGTTTCTTTTTCAACCATCTTCCCCATATAAAGCAAAACATCAACATTCAGCAGATGATAATTGTCAAGACCATCGCATCATATTATTTCTGGCTACCGGTACATACAATTTCTTCTTATCATTGTCACTGTATCAACATACACACACGTTAACTTCAAATAATTTCCAGTTTTCCACTATAAAAATTAATATAAGATACTGTTCGCTTGAGAAGAGTTAATATGAAACTGATGAAATAAAGAAAATAGAATAGAAGAGTTAAAGAGGGAGAAATTGACAATGAATATGAATATGATGAGTGATGATGATGTTGATGATGTAAAATAAATCATAATTGTGACAAAATTTTGATGGCAAAGACAGATACTGAAAACAGTTTTTCAAAAAGGAAGGGAAAAAGTTGAAGAAGAAAAAGAAGAGGAAAGATAGACACATACAGGAGTAAAAGACAATAGAATACAACAGAAGACACTAAGAAGAATTTAAAAATCTGCAGGATACAACCAGAGACAAGCATTTGGACATAATGAGACAATATAAAATAAACGTTTAAAAATGAGAGTACATTTATTTGGATCATATAAAACACATCATTCAGTCAAACTTTGGCAAGAATGATATTTTTCCATTTAAAAAAGTACTGTCGGTTTCAATTTAGGAAGACTATGCATGTACATGTATCCATTTATTGGTATAAGCTTTTTGTTGGCAAAAAGAATTCTAATGAAATACAAAGCTTAGATTTATCCTACTTTATGATGTTGACATGTGTGAAAAGAACTTGCATGTTATCGATTACTTCTGTCCAATGTCCATACTAACAACTGTTCAAAACTTCAAATGTGTGTATTCCTTTGCCAAAACTCAACAAAAATCATCATGAACTTGTCTATGAATCAGAAAAATAGCACAACTATTACCTAAAAATTCAAGTCAAAGCTTCCAAGCTTCTGTAACTTTCAATGGAAAGTGACAGAACTTGTCTTTCAAAGGACCATTGCTGCCAACTATGGTGCACTCTGTCTACTTGTCTCATTAAAAAAAAAAAAAAAACCTGATAATTCTGTAACAAAGTAATCTGAACCAGAACAAATTGATTTACTTGTCTCAGTTTTTTTTTTAAACCCTGATAATTCTGTAAAAAAGTAATCTGAACCAAAACAAATTGATTTAGTGGAGGATTGCTTTCAAAATCAAATCATTAAATTTGTAATTTTAAAAAATCGCTTGTGCTACTCATGGTGTTCCAAACTCAACATCATTTAACAAATCAACACATGCATCATCAAAGGCCCCTATATGACTTGTCAGCACCATAGTTATAGCTTACACGTCATGTTACTTGAGACAAGCCTTGTCATGACAGCTTTGTCAGTTCTGAAATAACCAATCAAGTATGATATTGATCCTCATAAATGTTTCAAATACCACTCAAAAACATGAATTACAACATATCATTAAAGATTGGAATGTATTTGTCTGAACATCAATTCCTGGGTGAATACAAATATCCATAAAAGAGAATACAACTAAAGTTGGATTATCAAAGGACTTGATTCATTTTGCATTACATTAATCTTTAAAGCATGGGTTCAAAATAAGAGAATTTCTATTTCTCTACTTTTTCTATCAAATGCTCATCGTTCTTGTCACAAGTAAAAATGTATTTTTTAAGTTTTATTTTGTTATTTTTTTTTTCATTCTTGTTTTCATAATTTTCAATTTCTAGTACTTGCAGATCAATGGTATGAAACATGACGGATGGAAAGATTCACAATAACCGAATATTGGTAAATAAAACAAAAAGTATATAAAAAATGTACATGTAATTCACCATCACATTGGTGAAAAAGGGTTCTTTGGTTTTGCTTCGAAGTACTAAAAATATAAACAAAGACACATCAGATCTTTTAAATGACTATCTGACCTTCCTATTAGCACCACCGTAGCAATAACCACTCAACAGAGATCTATCAAGTTTCTGAAGACTGCCCTCTGTTGTTAAAACGTTTCCATGTCTATACATCTTAAGGCCCATTCAGACATGACACAGAAAACCATAACAAAAATCATGGCATAAAAAAAAAAAACTACACATATACAGTGAACCTGCTTTAGCGACCACTTGTAAGCTGAATAGGAAGACCACCTGTCTATACAGACCACATTTTTGTTCCCCCTTGAAGGTGGTTTCTCATTCAAACATATACTGTACTAAACGACCTGTACATAGAGACAACCTGCCTATAAAGACCACTTTTCTTGTCTCACTTGAGCAGTCTTTATAGACAGATTCACCAGTTTCACTGTAGATGAATGATGGGGGGGGCAATATTTGTATGAATAAAAAACACACAATTTAGTTGTGAGCATCCCTGCCCTACTTCCTGAACTGTATAGTACAAGATACAGAAAAGATATAGATATGCATACTGAATCTAAATGTGCTGGGGCAGTTTTTTAAGCACTTTCATGCCATGTATAGTTGAATGGGTTTTCAATGATGCTCACTGTCTGGAAGAATTCAAACAGAAAACTGTGAAATACATTAAACTGTGAAATACATCTGCATAAATAAATATGGATTCATGCAAGCTACTGCACCGTACCATAACTATTCTACATGCTATACAACTCCTAAATGCTAAAAAACATAACAAAACAAACTATTTTCTCCAACTTCTCCTAACTCTTACTATTGGACAGCTGTCCTAGTGTTGATATAACTTGTTTTTTCCTTGTTTCTGCATTCTTTAGTAAGACGTGTTCCAGTCTTGAGGAAGAGCCCATAGGTTAGTAAAAGTCTCTCTCATTTGTAAAAACATTCAATACCTCCTGTCCTCATAGCCTGTAGGACAGGAACAGAAAAATTGTCACTCTCTTTTTTGGAGGTGACTGCGATTGGTTTCCGCCTCAGGTTCTAGGAGTCAAGTGAATAGAGTGCCCTGTGGTCTCCATATTTATTGGTGCGTTTCTAGTACACATTCGTCTCTAGTCCTTCTGGACAAAGGAACATCATGTCGCACTCATTTGTAGGTCTGGTCCTTGCCGTAAGTCCTCATTGCCCATTTGAGTTCTGGTACCTATTCCTGTCTAGGATAGTAAAAAGCTACTCTCTGTCCAGTCCTTTTGGTTCATGAAATAGTTAAAAGCCACTCTCTTTTGTCCCCATGCCTAGTCCTTACTATCCATGGGATAGTGAGTCCCAGGGTTTTCTGTAGTCTTGATCCATTCTTGGTACCTCTTCTGACCTTTTTCTTCTGGCCCAAGGTATTGTTAAAGAGGTTACTCTCCTGTGTCATACCCATCGCAGACTCAAGTCTTCAGAGTAATTCTTTTTAAAGTCTTTTCCTTGAGTCCTACCACCCCATGGCATAGTAAAACTGTTTCTCATTTTGTGCAACTGGTCCATAGGACTGGTCTTCAACCCAAGTCCTAATAGCCCATTGGGTAGTGTGCAAAAGGATCTCCATGTTCCGCGATCCGGTCCTGGTACCTCTGCCTGTAGACTGCCCTGTGTTGTTCCCGGACCTCCAGGTCCCATATGACCTGACCAGACTCGCTGCTGCTGACGGGCGAGATCTTGATTGCCTTGATGAGAGGATCCGGAGGGTACGACACAACCTTTCCAACCACCATCACGATAGAATCAACTGAAAGAACACACAGAGAACGGTGAGGTTAGATGGAATGAGGCCAATGAGGGGCTAGTCCAAATATTTTTTGAACACCTATGATCAATTTCGAGAAAAAACAATTTTTAATCCATAGACTCCTGTTAAAAAAAAAAAAACTAGATGGAATTTTGACTGCGCGCAGTCGAAAATGATGCCTCCGCCATAGCGCAATTTTTAAAATTCAAGTTGATTGTAATCCATCTGTCGGTTTTTTAATGATAATGCACTCACAAGCTATTTATAGGCATACATAATGAG
>BEXV01001742.1:6766-17943 GCA_003118195.1 Hemicentrotus pulcherrimus
TAGTGTCTGACAGTGAAGTCTAGCAAGTTAACGGGTTTCCTTGCATAATTTGAATATGAGGACACTGCTAATGTTTAAATTTCACAGATAGGACATACATATGACATACCGGTATTTATAATTCCTGCAAAGTTCTACAGCATTTGAGGTTGGCTGCAAAAGGGACATACATGTACATGTAGTACCTTTAATGTATCAATAAGGGCAAGAACAACTCAAATAATGAACTTGGTGGTTTTATAGAAATATTTTTAATCATAATCTTACAGACATTTATACGAATTATTATTAGTTTCTTACTACCAGTACATGTAAACAATAATATTTTATGGGATTGTTAAAAGTCTATTCATTTCATGTCCATATCATAGGAACAAATTATGACATTGGAAAAGGGTCATATACTTGTAATCAACCTTGTCTTGAAGGGTTCTGCACACATATTTCTTTGTTTACTTATGTCTGTACTTTGACATTGCATGTATCTGCACTGCAAACCGAACGAACAAACCGCCATGTAGAACAGTTTTTTCTGCAGTGTCAGTGTGTATTTTTCAGCTTTTGTAATGGTACATGTACTACCAAATAAATGAAAAAGACAATACCAGTCACAGTCAGTAATCAAGGATAATATACAGAGATCCATTTCGGAAACAAAAATGTATTTTTTTACACTTACTGGTACCGTTAGCGAGTGTAGTTGATATTTGTAAATGGAGATACTACATGAACGATACATTTTTATAGGAATTCAGACTAAAGTTAGTGTACATGGACATTTTTATCTCTTTCTGGCATTTCCCTATTGTTTTTTAACAGATATGCTTTAATATTATCATTACAGCTAAGCGATTTGCTTGTTTGGATTTGATGAAAGAAAAATGTGAAAATGTGTCATTTCAAGATATCTACCAAATCCTTTTCATATCCGAATCAAATAGACAATACCAAGTAAAAGAAGATAATCATTGATTTTTTTAATGGTATTATTGATGGATCCCCTTCATTTTATCTTTACTATGATCCATGTCTCGATGGAAAGGCAGTCACCATGATTAGGGGTTTCAAAACAAACAAAAGTGAGAATGCTTGTCAAACTGCATGGGTGTGCAGTTTCAGGTGCTTGTGGAATAACAGTTTGGGTGTAATTTTCGTAATAAAGAAATTGCAATCAACTCTGAATCTTTGTCCACTGTGTTCCTTTCTCGTTATCGATGGTCCTTTCTTGAAAACACACTGCAATTTTTGCAGATATTGTTTTTTTCACGCACACATTCACATGGCAATATTTATGGGGAAGATTACAAAAAAGCCTGAGAGTATATATTTCCTTGTTGAAGAAAGGATTCTTTCCCTTGGTAAGCAGAATGTAAAGTATGAACTTAAAGATGAAGTTGAGTTCTGGTCATGCGATTGCATTGTGAAAGAAACGGTGTGGAATCGACCAGAAAAGGTTGATCATCTAGCATATAAGAATTTGTGTGTATTGCAAGGTTCTGGAATCATCAAAATGATAAGAAATTTGGTAAAGTTACAAACACTGTACACAGAAAGATGTATATGGGACTACACGAACACGTGGCGAAAAAAACCCCCCCCCGAGTTTTACGATAAACATGACATATTTAGAATATGAAGGCATTTGAAGAGCCATGCTTTTCATGGAACATGTCTTATCTGATGTTCTTCCACACTTGCATAATAACTAATGATAAAGTTCACGAATTATTTTTCACCTCTTCCCAGAACTCAACCTACACTTTAATGGACGGTGGTATCTGAGATTTATACCAACAACACAAACACAAGTCTTTCAAAAAATCAACCAAATGCAATTCCAACAGCCTCCTGCTCACCTAATGGAAGTGTGCCAACATGCTAAAGGTGAATTACATAATCCAAACATGATTTATATGTACTGCCATAGAATATTAGAGTCGCCTTTGAGTTGATTCAAGAAAGTCTTTGCAATCGTGTTCTATGGTAATATCTGATTTTTCTCCCAAAAAGACACAAAGAATGAAATCTGTGAAGACATTCATACATTTTGACAACAATTTACAGATTTATTATTAAATACTTGAAAAGTCCTGCATTACAAAGTGACTCTGATCCTCATCTTGATTACATCGTATCATAGACATATTAAAAGATGCCACATTGCTGATATTTATATTCTCTTCATTAGATTGCAAATGAGCACTTTGGCACGAGTCAAGTGACAGAGTGATACACAAGGAGATCTACTTAGCAAAACAAAAGTATGGTGTTTAGATGGTATTTTTAAAGGGATGTAAATACACTTCATGCCCAATACCTAAATAGTTATTAGACAACCTTAACCTCCTCTATCTATGCAACATAAAAACATATTTAAAATGCATTGCTGCTATGCCTGTCATAGCACTTTATATCCCTTCATTGTCTCCATTTTCTCTCTAGTCTGTGCCTTGATGCTCATAAACAGGGGGGTGTTTCACAAAGCCTTTTTAAAATGACAAATGACAAAAATCAATGACAAATCTGCTGGTAACCAATCAGAAGCAAGGATTTCAGTAGCTTATAACAAAAAATGTACATTTGTCACTGATGACAAGTTTTGTGAAATGCCCCCCTGGACAAAGTTGCATCTGGTTCACTCAAAGCTACATGTATATCATATTGCTGAATTACTGGTAGAAAAAATAGGGCAGAGAATCGGGGAGACGACGAGGAAATAATTCCCCAGAAGTACAACATATCTGCTTAAAATGAAAGTATGTCTTTGATATACAATTGTAACATACGAATGGCATTTGCATGAATGTTGGCTTATTCCTATAAAGCGTCGGAGAGACACCAGAAAGGGTAGATATATGTAATGAAGAAGGATAATGTAGTGTATTTCAATGGGAACTATTAAAAAAATATCTTCATCAGTAAAATTTTATTTATATCAGCTAATGATACCCTTATTTCTGAGCAGGTCGTGATCATTATCGGTAGCTCCCGCAATGAATCGTCATGAAACTTTGATGTCATCCCTTTACAATAGATTAAAAAACAGAAGTTCAACAAAGCCAAGAGTAAAACAGAAATACAATCTAGCAATGAGACATACATGTATTTAATGGCTATAGCAAAATAATCCAGTGCTCAGCCCCTGTGATTTAATCTCTCAAGCAAACCTGTTTCATTGTTGAAAAAAGGGTGTATTTGTGTTTCTCTATCATCATGGATTCGCTTTTTACTTAAAACAGAAAACCTAACATGACCATTGTCTACAAACGCTTCAATAACAATTTGTGCATGTTATAGAAATTACTTTCATTATTCAAATGATACTGTCCATTGCTTAGAAATTCAGAAATGAGAAAAAATACATACAAATTGATGAAGTCAAATGGAAAATACACTAGGCAGTTAAGAAACATGTAAAGAAAGCAAAGTGAACAAAGAACCTACATTACATGTTTATGGTGTTCAGTGAAATAGGGTAGACAAACTGAGTAGATAATAATTTTTGCAACAAAAGTTATACCAACATATTCCTGTTCTTTCCCTCCTAAACTCAATAGTTACAATTAAAGCTGAATGTATACATGCAACACTAACAGCAGAGAGAGAGGGTTTTGTATGGTTACTGTGCAACTGTAAACATGTGTGGACGCGCATCTCTTGAGACTTCTGTGGGAGTTTGAGATTTGCAAAAGTTTCATGCTGGAAAATATTCAATAAACAAGATGACCAATTGCAAGTTTTTTTTTTATAATGAATTCATGTACAGTTCTTGCGCTAAAATGGCTGTCTATAATACTTCGTGAAAATGTCATGTTGTAAAAGCTTCTGTTTTTACAGTTTCTGTGTTTTCACCCATTAAACATGTTTATGAGTACTTTGTATCTTTTTTTAAATTTACAACTTTTTTATTAAAAATATTGTTCAATAAGGGCCCACACTGGGGAAGACAGGACAGTGAGTATCTACTCAGAATCAATTAAAAATCTACGGGGAGTACTTCAATTTTATAGGCACAGCTTCTTCGGAGCAAACTTTGGTAAGCCCACACTTTATGTATTTCTTTTTCATCTGCAAAATGTTTGAAACCTCAGTTGACTTCTCATAACCACACTTAGGAGGTTGCTTTAGGGGGTGTTTACTTCTTTTCTTTGCTTTCCAAATGAAACCTCATCAACACATGACATCTAGCACTCATCCGACAAATCACATTCTCTTTTGACATACAATGTACAGGTGTACAGTACAGTACATAACACCCAAATTGAAATAATGCACAAACTTAGAACATGTATCCACTACTTGGATTATAAACAGGTAACATTGAAATCTCCAAATTGGAAAAGAAAGAAGAGTGGAAGTTGCATTTTTGTGAACACATCTGGTAAATATATGTGAGAAATCCTAAAAACCACAGGAGAAGAAACCCTTCCCAATTACTCCCCCCCCCCCCCCCCNCCCCCCTTCATCCTTTTTTGAAAAATGTAAAACTGTCTCTTTCAGTCCAAACAAGTATAAAGATATAGAGAATCTGAGTTTCTTTGTTGGGGATTTTCATTGTTTTTTGGCAAAAACCAGCTATGGCGGATTATACCATGCACTGCTCCAAGTAATTAATAATAAACAAATTAGTAATAATTAGTAATTAATAATACAAATTGCAAATTATCACCCATCTGTCCTTAACATCCTCACACAGTTTCATGATGACAAAAAGAGGACAAAACAGCAAACGCTTTCTGTCCAGTTGTACATGCTTGTACCATTGTGAAAACGTACAGTACATACAAAATCTAGACGTTAAAAAGGTATAAATAAAACATTAAAAGTTGTTCCATACAATCGATACATAATTCATATTTAAAAAACGAGAGAAATAAAATAGGATATACGGTTACACACACGCACATAGTGATACATTTGAATTATAACCATGATCACATATCTAAACCATATTCTATATCAGTTTGCCAACCTCTGTACATTCTCTCCCGTCAATTAAATTAATAATATTTTTTTTCTGCACCACATTGACAATACTTTTCATATTCCTCCAGTGTTATCCACCAATCCTTTGAAATAAAAAGATATTCAAGCTGGACGAGGACTTCGGAAGATGAACAAAGGCTAAAAAGATGCATTTGGGTGCTCTCCGTGGTGTATCGTTCCAAATCTTTGTGTCCCGTCATCCTCAGCAGCCATGTATCTTGCGTGTAAAAATCTCCTCTCCTCAAAACGAGATCGAAGGTTGAAACAACGAAGCCTTATCGTTCACACCATTGTGCAAGGGTGATAAGTTGATGGCCAAGATGTGTGAAATCACGAAATACACTATATACCATCTGATTAGAAAAGCGAGGTGCTGAAATCTGCTTACTAGACAAACATGTTAGCAAAATGACCATTGTATCTTCCGGAAATCGTTCTTGTACAACATCAATCCAGAAGAATAAAACGTAACAATCCTATCAAAAGCGCTTAAGGCTTCTCTATTTTGCTCTGTCAGCTCAGAAAAGTATAGCTCCTCCTTTGCACCTGGGTCGACAACAACAAATATAATTTTGATTTAAAAAAACAGAAGGAAAAATAGGAAGCAATCCTGCCTATTGTAATATATTTAATACACAGCTAAACAGGTGGTGAAAACTTGCGTTCTATCAAGTTGATCAAAAAGCACATAATATGGTTTCTTTTTCTATCTACAAAAGGCTATATCCACACAAAAATGGCTTCTTGTAAAATGGCAGTAAAAGAGATAAACACTTTGTAGAGTATTTGCAAGATGATCATCCTTTTAGGGTTTACATTTTTCTCTTTTTTTCTTTCTTGTTAATGCAGGATAATAAACGTTTTTCTTGAGAAAATGACATCATGTACAGTTGTATAACAGTTCATCAGAGTAGAGTTCTTGTCACGACTCTCCATTACCTGAATCATCCTCGTCATCATAGTAACACTCGTCATCATCATCATCGTCATCGTCCTCCACACCGTAGTCGTCATCGTCGTAAAAGTCTGCAAGGTCTACAGAGCTTTGAGACTGTGGGGTTTCCTTTGTCTTGATGCAGTACTCCTCCAGAGTGGTCGGCACGATAACCTCGTCCTTATGCGCGTCCAACTCGGTTCCTTTTACTTGTTTTCTAGTGGGGGAAAATTATTGAACAAAACAAAATTAAAAATAAAATTGGTCACTGTTAAGATCACCTTCTTCAACTGAAAGGATTTTGCAGACTAATTACTAATTATAATCATAGGGTTTATTTCCTGAAGGAAAAAAACTCTACAAGAAACTTTTAAACTTGACTTTGGCACATATGCTTGTTTCCTATATGGATGCAGAGAATAAAGCTTTAAAAATTAAGATTTTGACATGAATATTGACTGTAAAGCAAAAAAGGCATTAGTATTTTTGTCTTCTTTTATAAATCTGTTTTCATAAAATGATCCATGACATCAAATAAATTCATTCTTTTTCACAAACTTGATGGTGTCACTGTAAATTTTGATTAGCTACACTTTAGATGGTAAACAAATTTGATCTCTGCCACAAGGGCCATTCCTAACAAATGCAACTTGTACGTGAGGCAAGTGACTACATGGAAACCATATGTGGATCATCAGGTTTCCCCCATTATTGAACAAAAAAAATTGACTCATGTTAATCTGTACATGTACGTACACTGGAGTGATTCATTTTGTTTTTGAATTCTTGGCAAAGATCATCATTCCACAATTCCAACAACAGTGTAAATGTACTCGTAATTATCCCCCAAGTACCAGTACACTGTACATGTAATGCACCACAAACACACATGCATTAACACAAATACCAACAGCGCACAATGTGACCTGCAATGTAGTAATGTACATCATGTACATGTACATGTACATTGAATGCCGACATGTACATTATGTGACATGTCCTCGAAAGATCTCATTTCCTGTCATAAGGAAGTAAATAACCTTAACTCACTGCAGAAGGACACTAAAAGGCATACTGGTATGTTCTATCAATGGCATGTACATTTGTATGTCATTTTAGCAGTGAGGCAACGGTTTAACCTTCTTTGAACTGACTTTTGCAAAATTTTATACCAGTACTGGGGAAAAATATCCATTGAAATACAAGCTCAAATCAATACTTTGAGAACATGAATCATTATCATTTGTTCCCAATAATATTCAAGAATTTAACCTTATTTGTGTACATTTTTGCAATACCAGATGATCAAGCCAATAAATTTTCTGTTGAGGCTCAAAAGTGCATTAACCCCTACACACGTACATGTACATAGACTCGACTCCCTTCAGTCCCTCTAGAAAACTGTTACTATGAAATGCACCAAGCACACTTACAGTGTATTTATGTTTTGGTGACTGTTGCCAAGGAGATTAAATTAGTCAGCAAAATGGGGCTTTTTAAAGTCTGAGACTCACTATAAAATAATTTTTTGCAAACTGTTGCCAAGACCTTTTCTAAATTGTAGACAAGTACATGTATATGTATGTGTTTAGGGTAATAATCGGGAGCGCCAGGAGGGTCAAATCTGACTATACAAGAATCAACTATTATTATCATTTATTTTTGTGTATAATACTTGTAAAAGCCAGTCTTTGAGGATCAGTGTTAATACCATTTCCCTTTGTATAGTGAAATGGTGTAACACCAGAAATAATAGCAATGAGGTCATAGACCCACTTTCACTGTTTCCCATTGTCACCCTTTATTGACAAGCTTTAAAGGGGCATCATGAACTCATTTAAAGAGTTCTTTGTAGTCTGTATTTTTTAATAGAAGATTATTTCTTATCAGCCAGTAAATGACACCAGTGTATAAGGACTATGTATAATTGCCTACCATTTCCCCTGATGTCCTTTCTAGACAAGTTTGGCTGTAAACTTAAGTCAAACCTGCTTTAGTGACCACCTGTCTACAACAATCACATTTTTTTGTTTCCCTTGAAAATGGTTTCTCATTGAAACATGTACTAAAGGAACCTGTCTACAAAGACCACATTTTTTGTTTCCCTTGAAAATGGTTTCTCATTGAAACATGTACTAAAGGAACCTGTCTTCAAAGACCACTTGTTGTGTTTCCCTTGGGTGGTTGCTAAAGACAGGTTTGACTGAACCATATTAATCAGATCCTCTATATTCTTTAATTTTCTGTGCGTATGAGACTTACTTGATGAGATCTTCGTATTCCCTATTCTTTCCCTTTGAGTCTTTCCATCGCCTGTACATGACGGAGGCATCCACGTTGGCGGGGGAGTATGTGTTGGGTTCATTGAGGAGTGAGATCACGCTCAGTAAGATAGTTCTGGGAAAGAGAGAGAGAGAGAGACAAAATAAGGGATCAATTTTTAGTTCAAGGAAAACGAATTAAAAAAACAAGCACATGCATAAATCTACTAGGATATCTATGGGAAAGCGAGACACAGAAGGAAGTCAAAATGGACTAAATGATTGAATTCATGTGTTGGGTTCATTGAGGAGTGAGATCACGCTCAGTAAGATAGTTCTGGGAAAGAGAGAGAGAGAGAGAGAGAGAGACAACATAAGAGATCCAAGTGGATCAATTGCAAACTACAGTAGTTCAATGAAAAAAAAATTGATGATGTTTTTTTAAACTTCTATTTTACATGTACTGTATTAAGAATTACAACTACACATCAATGTGCATGTACATGTACACTGTGTAGAAAAATGGTTCATTGATACAGTGCACTAAGACAGACACAAAGGAATTCTTTGACATTAGTGTACATGGAATGTGAATAAAGAGTGTGAATGTGGAATAATAACAAACTGAAGTGTTTTGATCAGTTATTGGAACAAGGGGAAAAAAGCCAACATGTACATGTACATTACAACATACAGTACGTGTATATGTACATTTCATACAGGGCCACCGAATTTATGCCATGTGTACAGTGTACATGTATGTACATGTAGTATCTATTGCACTGATCCATGAATATTTCAGCACATACATTGTTCATATACAAAGCTTACACATTTTGTTCACATCACAAACCTCAAATTAAAAATTGGGAATTCCCCAGAGGTCAAGTATATGCCTAAATGTACATTCGTTGTACATGTAAATGAACAGTAGACACGTACTAGTACGCTTCTTTTCCTGCCCTTGCCTATACTGTATCATATTACCGGTAATACCATTCATGTTTGTTTCCAATTTGTTTGCTCATTGTCAAAGAAAGATACTGGTGGTTTCCTGACAAACACAATCTAATTGTTTCCTTCTCACACATTTATCACATGTAATAAATGTTCAGTCTTCACCGGTACATGTAATACAAGCTAATAAAGCGTGTACTAAAAACACAAAAGAAAATTCCAAAAATACTGTATTTGACTATTTGTGGTCACCACTAATTCTTTCTCTATTGTTTTCACCATAGTGTAATCCTACAGAGGTTATGAAAGGTCATGCCGCAGCCACATGTAATTCTGACATCCTACTGAGTAATACAGTAAAGGTGACACACGGTATAATGAGAATGACTGTGATGATGATGCCTGTGAAAACTCAATACTTATGACTAAGCAATCACTTTAGATCATCATTTCACCAGTATGCTCCTATGTGTACATTTTATGTGTACATATGTACAGATGTAAATGTACATTTATGTAATGTACAAGTACCATAAACTATAGTGCCACTGCTAGCAGCCACTCTTGAGGGAAATTAGTAATTGGAATGTCATGGGATGTACATGTACATGTACATGTACATTACATGTATGGTGAACATTGAAATGTTTGGTGCCTCTCTGTCCCGAGCATATTTGTACATGTACATGTATGTCTACATATTTTAAAGGCCTTTTCAAAGCCTTTCTTCTCTGTTGGCTTAGTGCCATCAAGATGCTTAGTTACTGAAAACAAACCCTGAAATGATGACCTTTCAATGTGGAAGATTTTTTGAAAATTGGTGATGGCCTTTGTGAACTTTATATACATTCAACTCAAACCTGCTTTAGTGACCAACTGTCTAGTCCAGATTTGTGTGTTTCCCTTGAAAATGGTTTCTCATTGAAATAAGGTACTAACGGAACCTGTCTACCAAAACCACTTTTTGTGTTTCCTTGGGCAGTTGCTATAGACAGGTTTGACAGTACATGTACATGTACATGTAGTAGCCAGCTCATTGGCAGATCCAAGATACTCGGGAAGGGAGCACAAAATCCCCAAATTCTCTCATAAATCTATGTCCATGAACATGTACAAGTATTACAATAATATGCCTCGTACATGTACTGTGCAAGAACATCGAAGGCCTGCTTGATGTCCAAATGAAGGTACATGTACACGTCTCCTCACTAAATACCCATTTCAACGAAAACAGTAACCATAGATCCAATTCCTTGTAAAGGGAAATTCCCTTCCTTCCAGTGCTCCAGAAAATTCAGACTTCCTTGAGTTGAATAATGTGTTCTTTCCTACTGTATGATAGAATTTGATCCTCATGAACTTTAAACAGAAGACAAGAGCCATCAATCTCTCAACCAATTTTGTCCTACTTAAATCAAAAGCACGTACAATTTCACCATAGAGAGGACAGCGATGCCTCAAATTGATAAGGCTAGTGCTCTCCCAATTTTTCATTTTTACACCATTCCATAATTCCTCTTTGAGGATCACGATTGATGGCGATGTTTATGTCCTGATCTCACGGAGAAGGTCAAGTTTTGTTTGGTATGGGAGTCAATGAATAATCGTTAATATGATGTAACGAAATTTCCAAATTGTCAACACCAGGTGGTTTTCTAAAAACGATGTAATCTTCTGTGTTTAGTAAAACAATGTTAATTGTGTACAACAAATCAAAATCAGGACAGGTCATTGGTTAATGTCTTTGCAAAGCTGGTTGCGTAATTAAAAGAGACATCTGGGCAAGCACCATGTGGTAATGTAAGTCTTAGTCCCACGCATTTGGAGTTTTCAATTTACATCATTTTCAGAATACTGCCCCTGGTTACAGTATGTGCAAAATTGGGAGTCATCCATGTACATGTACATTTTACATGTCACTTTAGGCCAAATAAAAAGCAAAACATGTTTGGCATCTTGCCTTTTTGAAAAATAGGAAGGAGGAGGCCCTTTTTTTTCGACTTTTTTTTTCTTCAAAATGGCCGCTCAAAATGGCTGCT
>BEXV01001743.1:0-11314 GCA_003118195.1 Hemicentrotus pulcherrimus
TTGTTGTTGTCATAAATATAGGCGTTTGTCGACCATTCAGAAGTGAATATTTACGCCTACTGAACTGTCATGATCATGTTTGTGCTTGCTGCCTATTTCTAGAGGGGTCTATATAGGCAGTCTACCTACCAAAAATGTATCAACTTATTTATCCTGTTTATATTGATCATCCTTTGTCGAGTTTAATTTCAGCTGACTATTGTTAATTAAGGCCTCACGTTAGATCTATAAATTTGGTAAATTGTTACCTGTAGTTGTGGTGGGATGGTGCTTTCACACGCCATGGCCATGGCATGAAAATGATGACTGCAGTACGTGAATGATCATCAACTCAATTGTTGTTATGGTCCCAGCTCAGCTCAGTAGCACTCACAGTCAGACTCAGAGACGGGTCTAGTCGTATATTATACTTATAGAACTCGAGCTAGAGACAACTCATATACTATAACTTTACAAGTTAAAACGAGTATTTTTGGAGGACCAACTAACGAAGTACCAAGTATGGGGATCGCGAGAGGCTGCTAGGGCTTCGAAGCTCGCGCCAGCGCCAAAGAGCAAGTCAAAGGCGGCTAGACTCTATATTAGTCGTTTCCATAGTATTTAGCACAGAAATGGCCAGGCTAGCGTGTAAAATAAAATTGCGCGGGCGGGACGTGCCTTATTCATGACAACTATACAACAGTCCATTCGATGGATGAATAGCTTTAACCGATTAGAACGCATACGAATATACAACTATACAGCTATACGACTATATACTATACGGCTATGCATCCACCGAACGCATGTATAGTTTACAGCGTGCGGGCCGAAGTGCCATAACCAACAACTAATATACAATTATAAAACCATACGACTTAACGACTATACAACCAGGGGAATTAGCTCACTGCACTTGCAGTAGTTTCTCTCTGCGCATCAAAACAACTACTGCACGTGCATAGATTCATTGATTTCAAGACATGTCACCATGCTTCATTCTAGGTTGGATTATTGCAATAGTCTTTATTCTGTTGTATGTGCTACAGATAGAAGGAAACTTGAAACTGTCCAGAATATTGCCGCTAAATAATTTGCTGGCCTTTGTTCTAGAACTCATACTTCACCCTTACTAAAGGAGCTTCACTGGTAAAGTCTCCACCAACATGTTCTGTTTAAATTCTGTTTGTATGCTTTAAAAATGCTCAATTATTTTGCACCTGATTATCTTAATGACACTCTCCAAATATATACACCAACACGTAATCTTCGTTCAGCAACCGACACATGTAAACTTATCATTTCCAAATCTAGACTCTCAGCAGCTGAAAAACTGTATGCAGTAGCTGCATCAAAGACATGGAACAGCATCCCTCTTTCAAAAGAACCCTCAAAACTCACCCTTTTTCCCCAATGATCTATGTGATATACTTCCTGTAATGTCGTTTTTGTCCTCTTTTCATATATTTGTTTTTGTAAGCGCTTTGGTAGTAAGTGTTTTTAGCGCTCCTAAATATTCGATATTATTATCATTATCATTTATGTAAATAATAATGACGAACACCCCACACTTGTGAGTATGCTTGTGTGTACCCTTGTTTTATTAGTGCTTCGTATGTACAGTGCGTCCCAGAAAAAAACAAAACAAAAAAACAGAGAACTTTCGATGTTTTATCATAGCTTAGACACATTTATAATCAATAAATGACACATATTTGGAAAGCTTAGATCCTCTTCCTTCATTTAATGCAACTCAATTGATGCATAACTTAACTCCGTTTCTTTGACAATCAGCCATGCATGAAGTCTTTAGTCTACGGCTGATTGTCAACGAAACGGAGTTAAGTCTTTTTATTAATTCCGTCTGTTGCTACAGCAGACGGCCAGTGAAAACGAAGTCGTTTAATCAAGTTATGAAAATGCAAGCACTACTTTAAACAAACATAAATTTGTAAATCCTAGCTCTTTTTTCCTGACTGAGGTGTCATATTAAAAGGCAGAAACTCAACTTTCTGGAAATGTGATTTTTTCTTTGAAATTCAGATACTGTCTGCCAAATGACTTTTTGTTTTCCTCTCTTCGAATTTATTTTAATCACTCATGATTTATAGATTATACGAGTTAAATCAAATGAAAGAGGAGGATCTAAGCTTTACACATATGTGTCATTTACCAATTATAATTGTGATTAAGTTAAAAGATTAAACATCGATAGTTCTCAGTTTTTTTTTTTTTTCTGGGACGCACTGCATAGCAAATAGGCCTAGATCTTAAAAATCGTCGACTAAATCGGGGAAAGAGTAAAAAGCAATAAATATATATATTTTTTTATTTTATCGCTAGTAGGGCTTTCATGTCGTTACAGTCATTGGTGACTAGACGATTCAGATGAACCAACATGATTGTGACGTCTTTTGTATTAAAGGTAAAGACCAGTTATGGTCTTGCGATTGCATTGTGAAAGAAACGTTGTGGAATCGATCAGAAAAGGCTGATCATCTAGTATCTAGCATCTGCAAGGTTCTGGAATCATCAAAATGATAAGAAATTTGGACCATTCTTCGTAAAGTTACAAGCACTATACACAGAAAGATGTATATGGGACTACCCTATATCTCTCACAGACCATGAGAGAAACAAATTTACCAAATATATGAATTAGTAGGCGGTTTCCCGGCAATTTTTGTTATCATCATTATGTGTTAGTCAAACATATTCTTTCACATGATTGGTAATGAGAGCTTCCATTTAATTTTTTGAAATTGGGGCGTTTCCAATACTGGTCTTTACCTTTAACAGATGTCTGCGAGAGAAGTGGCTAAACCTCGAGAAAAATTTGAAAGTGCATTAATATCAAATGATTAATAAAGACCAATCACGCAATATTGTCAATGCTATTTTTTTATCTAGCTACATGAGGAATGATAAGGCGAATATGTACGTGCGGTAACATTGTAGTACATGAGCCATGGTACCCTAGGTACGGGACAACCATGGTATAAACGAAAGGTCAGGAGAGCCACGTAACTGTTACACCGAACCATGGTTACCAAAGTTTGGTGTTACCATGGTTTTTGGTACCATGATTACCATGTTTTTTTTCTCCAAATTACCATCCACCATAAGAACCATGGTACTGAAAATCATGGTAATACCATGGTACATTTTACAAAGGAAGGACCTGGAAGATTTTAACTCACATAATTTACGTTTGAGGTACGTTTGGCTTCAAACAGACGATATATCATTTTGACAATCGGTCTTATGTACTTTTTAGAATACGTGAGATGTTAGATAAATATAAATTGTCATTGATTACTTGATCATATAGGTATACACATATGCAGGTATAAATATACATAGTGATGCTGACCCATTCATTTTCATTCGTTCCAAGAGCTTCTGCTGATGTTGGTGCATCTTCAGTTGATGATGAGGAGGACAGGGAGGCTTTGCCTTATAATGAATGGCTTCAGAAACTGAGGATTCAGGTGAAAAAGGAAACCACACCATCTGCATCAGGAGCTACAGTACCGAATGTTACAAGCCTTACTAATGAACAGATACTACAGAAGTTACGCATGGTGCAAAGAAATGGTCGCTATGCCTTTGAACTAGATGATACATATGATGTCAGTTTGAAAGAAACTAATGTTGAAGAACTTTGTCGCAAGGCTGATCAAATGCCTGGCAAGTACAAGATCTGTATATTCCGCCAAGAAATGACTGGACGTGCTTATGCTGTTCCCCAAGACAGAAATTCCGCAGATGAAATACCCATCATGAGTAAAAAGCGTCGAGGACATGCCCTCAACAGTGATGAGGTTCTTGTAGAGGTCTTAGAAAATAAGGATGAGCAAGAGGTTGAAGAAAGTCATGATGCCGAAAGAGAAATCAAGATCTCTGGAAGGGTAGTAGGCATTATTAAACCCAATGCTAATCCCCAAATACACAAGTTTGTGTGCTACCTTGATCCTCAGATTGATAATGTTATGGTGCCCATTAACCGTTCATTTCCTAAGATAATTATCCTGGGAAGAAGCACCTCAGAGAATAATGCAGCTGTGGTAACACTGTTTGGGAAAAAGAAAAACAAGGTGCAAACACGACCTGAAGGCAGCCCGAACAGCGAAGTAAAGGTTAAATATGCGGAGAGACATAATAAACTCTTTGTTGTTTCCTATCGAGAGTGGCCTCCAAAGACTCCATATCCACTGGGTGAAGCTGTTGAAGAGTTGGATCATGGAAATACAGAACGAAAGGGGCTTAAAATCCTTCGACTTGTGCACGGCATCAAAGATCAATGCGAGCCAGCTGCAATAGAACAAATGCATCAAGATTTCCCTGAAGAATGGAGTATTCCAGATGAAGCTGTTCAGAAAAGAGAAGATTTCCGAACAAAGACCATCTTCACTGTGGATCCTCCTGACTCCACAGACTTGGATGATGCCATCAGCTGTGTCCGTCTACCTGGGAAGGGCTATGAAGTTGGTGTACACGTTGCAGATGCGTCCTACTTCATTCAACAGGACAGTTCAATGGATAAAGATGCCTACAAGAGGGGTACAACATTCTACCATCCATTCAAAAGTGATGATTATCATATGCTGCCAAAGGATGTGATCTCAAGGATTCTAAGCTTGCGTCCGGGACAGGATAGACTTGCATTGTCAATCATTTTCACTCTTGATCATGAAAGGCAGATCGTTGCAGAGCCTATGTTTAGAAGGTCTGTGATTCAATCATGTAAGAGACTTACCTATGAAGAGGCAGAGAAGTTGATTGTTGACAGCAACAATACTTCTAATGCGTACACGCGTGTTGCAGGACCTATCAGGTACTTATATGAGCTGTCAAGACATCGCCGAATGCAGCGATTGAGAGATGGATGGATGGTGTACAATGCTGCTGACGATGATGGAGGGGCACTTTCTTATCCACATGCTCACGTCATGATAGAAGAGCTGATGCTTATGACTAACAATGCTGTTGCTAAGCAAGTTCTTTCCAAGTTTCCTGATTGTACACCACTTCGTAGGCAGCTGGCACCATCGCAAGAGAAGGTAGAGACATGGAAAAGATGTCATGACAAGACAATAAGAAACAGCATTCGTCTTTCTGGGCTTGCGAATCCTAATCACAATGATGCAGTGCTTGGAGGCCAAGAAGCAGGTCAAGGTGGAGCAGACGTCCTAGTTGCTGCAGAAGTATGGCAGAAGGTCAGAGAATACTTTGAATCAAAAAATGCATCAAGAAGTCATATGGAGGATATGGCTAATCTCATACTTCAAGATGAAAACCATCCACAACATGCACTGGCTCATTCTGACCTCAACGCCATCATGGAATCTGCAAAATATGTCGTATCGACAAGCGAAACCACGACAGAAAAGCAAGAACACTATTCGCTGCAGATGAGAGCATATACTCAATTCACCTCACCCATCAGACGTTACATTGACCTTGTTGTGCATAGGATGCTTGTTGCTTGCATGGAGAATAGCAAACGCCCTTACACTGCTGAGGAGATGGCTGAGATCACCCATCATTACAACAATCAACATACCAAAAGTGAGCGCTTCGGCAAAGCCACAAAAGAGCTGAAGTTGGCTCTGAAGCTCAAGATAGCTCCTCTTCAGGTTACAACTTTTGTGGAAGGGATCACTGAGTCATCTATGAAGTTGTTTATCCCGTATCGTAGATACATCCAATCTAGGAGGAGAGAAATTCCCTTTAGTGTTCTGAAGCCAGTAGTAAATAAAGGTTTCACAGATGTTCAAGCTACATGGAAGTGTTGCATGTATGACTACAGCAGGAAATGCCAAGCAGAATCACCAGCCAGCACTGGAGTCACATATTCAGACGTTCCTTTCACAATTCCAGAGGACAAATGGCAAGAGATCCTGCAATCAATCAAGAGTATGTATAGGGATGGAAACGTAAAGGAATTTCGGACTGCCATTGAGACAGCACTGATCCATGCCCAACCTAGCGATAATCCCTTCACGGAGGAGGAAGGAAGGAGAGGACATTTCCAACGAAGCTACAAGTTGGGTGATCCCTGCAGGGTTCAGATGCATGCACAGATGATGAAGGGTATGCTTACTCCAAAAGTACAACTCTTCAACATGACTCCTCACTTGGATATTTGTGCAGAGCATCGATCACAACCCATTCAGTGCTTCCCAAGGATAGCCACTAACAGTCAAGGCAAGGAGACCAAAATGACACAATACAAGTCAAAATGGCTTGAAATCCTGTCTATGATCTCCTGCCACAACGCAGTCAGCAATGATGACACCATCATTATACAGAATGTGCCAATCACATGGCAGAAAACTTCAAGTAGGGTCACAGGTCACTTTCAGTTAGATAAGAATTTCCTTAAAGTGAACCACATACAGATCTGGGAAACAAGAGAAGTAATACAGAGCAATTATGATTACCTGTGCATACGCCTGGCCAATCTTGACGTGGAAACCAAGTCTTTGCTACAGATCAAGGGGTATGATAACCCAGAACGTAGACATCATGTAGGTCCATTCAATGCTAAGGACTGGGATAAGCAAACGTGTATTCTACACTGCAGGCTGAAAGGCGAGGATTCTCAGGATTGTTACAAATGCAAACAGCTCCTTCATGAAAATTCACAGTCACTTCCAGTCCACTTTGTAGTGCTTCAGAATTCCGTGCCACTTCCAGAAGGGAGTAATGATCATCATGTTGCAAGTACTGTGGAGTTCATTTCGAAACCAGAGCCAAACAGGTAGGTCTACTCAGTGCTCAATATAAACAGATTTAGGCCATTATTTTGCTTCATTCGGATATGACGCGGTAAATAACATTATTGTTCCTTGTTACACAGAGCTTAGTAGATACCTGTGAGGCATTTTATGTGCGCAATTGCTATTCACTTTAAATGATCGAGCCTTTAATCGCACATAACACCAAAAGCATACACATAACAAAGAAGAAGAGAAGAGCAATTCCCATTAGTTGCATTATCTCTTATATATATTGTTATTTTCCTCTCTTCAACCGATGAGCAGTCAATGTTTGAATAGTTTTTTTTTTGAAAGAGGATCATCTAATGGAAAATTATTTGTGTGATTTACATTTAATGTTGTTAAATTGTAGGGTTGAATAATGACAGTATCACCAGGCGCCAATGTCCTCAGGTGTTTTAGGTACACGTGGCAGATTATGATGAGAAATTATAGTAAATTAATGATGCATGTGAAACGATTTGAGTAAAGAAAAAAAATTACAAGAAAACTGAACAAGTCTTCCCTTCCATGAACTTAGCACTTGAATATGGTCCCATATGATTGTTGATACCTTCAGTGACTAGGTTTTCCATTACATTTTCATTACTTTGTTAACATTTTTACTGGGCAAATAAAGCAAATGGTATAAAGTGCATGCTAGTACTAAGCAATTCAGAACTTAATATAATTATTTCCGTTTCTTTCCCAAAATAGCTGCATTAAACGGAGCACGATGATTGGCCTTTAAAGGGCAAGTCCACTCCAAAATAACTTACTTTCAATGAAGCAGACAAATCCGACAAACCAATCAAAACAAGTTAAAACGAAATCGGATATTATAGGAAAGTTTTGAATTTTTTATGACATTAAAACCTTTGAAAATCACAAGACAAATTGGCAACCTTCTCATAAGTATGTGACGTCATTACCTCACACACTAATTGTTTTCTTTATGGATGAAAGATTTTGTGACATATCATGCATGCCATATGATACAAATCATATAACCTGGGCAAAGGCATGGGAAAATCAAGTGTAAGGGGATGTCAAAGGGAAATTAATGGGATACAAATGTATAAATCAATTGATAAATAGTGAGGCAAACTGATAACCAAATTGGCAATTTGTTTAGGGATTTCTAGGTTCTATACTTGATCATACTTTAAACTTAAAACTTCCTAATTAGTTTTCACATTTTTTCTGCATCTATTAAAAGCAAATTAATTTTGGAGTGGACTTAGGCTTTAATGAGTCATGTGTATTTATGTAGACGAGAAGAAGTGGCTGTAGATGGTGTGGATTCGGATAGGGTGCCGGTGTTGGTACGTGGCATGCTACACGACATCGTCTTGCAAGAAGACATCGTCTTGGAACGTCCAAATCATCCTGGTTGGCACTCGGGTAAATTAGGAGGACTCTTGGTTACAAAAGATATCATGGTTTTAGCCCTGTTATCGCAGTGAACATTTATCAAGTTTTGTCTCTCAATTCACGATTTGATCCTTGAGTTATTTATAATCCACATTAATACCAATTAGCGTGCATCAGTATAGTGAGATGAATTGATCATATTTTGAGTAAAATAAGGTCAACTGTAAAGATATTAGCAGGTCAATCAATATACATGAAATTTAAGGTCATTTTAACCTTGGTATATGGCCAAATCAATGTCTGTTTTACGCTATTTTAGTACTCAACTCAACCAAAATATTTTTGGATTTGCATGTCATAGGTCAAAGATAAAAGGTCATACAGTTTTTGTTGTTAGGACATGTTAGGTAAGGCTTTTTGTTCTTACCGTGATATTCCTAAATAATTGAATCCAGGATCTTATATAAATTTAGGCCGAGGCATTTTGGTTACAAAGTCGCATTTGTCTTGTTTTTTCTACTTGTCTTTATCTTGAGGATTCATTCGAAGACCTTTATGTATAATATTCGACATCACTATATGAAGAAATATCGATTGCATAGTGACTCACTGAAGGCGTTTCAATATGTTGATATTAGACAAAGGATGAATTTAATTTATCTCCACTCAAACATAAAATAAAGAGTGATATCGATATCTAAAAAATGGAGAACATCACCATCTTCGTAAATATTTGATAACCCAATCATTCTAAATTTAGGCTCCCCACATTTTACTTTGTTTTGTTTACCTTGCCTGAAATTTAAATGTATTTCGAAACTACGTACTTATTTTTCGTACATTATCCTTAATTTAAAATCTGTAATTTTGTTTTGTGTATGAAATCTATACGCTTGTAAAAACAAAAACAGAATTTAAACATGTTTTTTCGATGTAAAATGAGGAATAAACAACCCTCACTTTTAAATTCACTTAACTTCTATAGCGCTCACAGACCTGCGTGTACCAGAGTCGACACTGCATTCGTTGAACCCCTCCCAACAAGTTGCTGTGAAGACAGCTCTCCAAAAAACATTCTCTGTCATTCAAGGGCCCCCTGGTAAGAATATATTATTCCATTATCTTATATATTTTTTTTCTCAAAAATACCGTAATAATGTTCTCACGTTGTTTACACACCGCATGCAACTCCCTTTCCCATTCATTTGGAGAAAAACAATCATAACTTTATGTCTTTCAAAAATATGAAAATAAAATGTGGACTGAACCTTAATTCAAATTTCAGGCCATTTTGTTTTCCATAATTAATTGTGCCACAGAAAGCGCACTGCTCAACACTGGGTATGCTACGTTAAGAGATGTATCCATACTCTTATTAAGGCTTGCCGCCTCGCTTAATACAGCAATGACTTGTGGTCTAGTAGATAGGTCAGTCACCGGACTTAAGATCACATGGTAAATGGTGTAAATCCCAGACCAGCATAAACTTCATTTGGCCAACATACCTTATTTTAGCCAGATGTTCATCACCCTGTCTGAATTTCATATCAACGGAAAGCTTGTAAGCCACAGATTACAATAATTTCCAAAAATAATTATGCTAGTTTAGTGTCTGCTAGGGGAGCCAAATCTTTCTTCCGAAGACCCCAAATTTAGAGCTATAAAAATCGAAAGTTGTTCATCTTGCATTAAAGCAAAGCTCATTGCCTCAGCTAAATAGGCGAGCCGAATGGGTTCACATGTTATTCCGTCACGGTGACTGAGGCAAATTTGTCCCATGTCGTCCTCTAATTTGGAGGGTGCGGAAAATGAGGTTTTAATTTGCCTTTGTTCAATACTAAAAGGGAAACTACTTTGTATTACTTTATACTTTTATTCTATGTTCATTCAGCTTTCCATTGATATGAAGTTGTGTCTTCATCGGATCGGGTCTTTTATTTACAGGGTGTTCACAAAGGTGGCCCTATTGACTAAGAATAGTATTTTGTAAATAATATTTTCAGGAAACCTTAAATCACATGAAAAACTTTGAAAATCACTAGACAAATTGGCAACTCAATCATTAGTCTGTGACGTCATTGCCTCCCTTTCACTAATTGTTTTCTTTATATTGATAATACAAATTTCTATTTTTCCTCCTAAGAATCTTTTTTTTTATTGATAGCAATATGTTTTTGCGTTGATGCACCTAATATAGACTTATTTGTTTATCAGTTAAATCATTAAAAAATAGGAATTTGGACAAATTATTTATATCGAAATCAATGATTATGAATCTACAATACTCAGAAAATAGTATCAATACTTCAAAGTGCATAAAAGATATTGTGAAATGTCATGTATGCAATACAATACAAATTATATACCCGGGGCAAAGGCATCGGGAAATCATGTTTTGGGTGATCAAAAGGGTAATAAATGGGGAAAAAAAATATATGAAGCAATTAATAAATAGCAAGGCAATGACGTCACAAACTGATAAACAAATTGGCAATTTGTGTATGAGTGATTTACTTTGTTCCATACTTTGTCATACTTTTTTTCTAAAAATCATAACTGCCGTATTTGTTATCCGATTTTACTCACTTTTTTTTTGCTCTGCTTTTCTTGTTTTTCTGCACCTATTTAAAGCAACTTATTTTTGTACTGGACTTAGCCTACAACCTGCATTTTATATACTATACCTAGTAGGATACCATGGTGCCATTGTGCTCACCTCCTGGCCCCCTCAATGCCGTGAGTCATGCTATGCCATTTTCAAATCATGTCAGATAATTCATCTTCTTATCTTTCTTCTCTATCTGCTATGAAGAATTTTTCAAAGTACACTTAGTAGAAAATGGGCTCTAAAGGTACTATGTCCCATTTGCAGCCAACATCAAATTCTGTTGGAACTTTGCAGGAATTATGAATATATCACGCATGTCCTATCTGTGAAATTTAGACATAAGCAGTGTGTTATTATTTGAATGAAACTCGTTTACTTTCTAAACATAACTGTCAGACACTCCTTTTTTTTTCTGTGGTAATAAATTACATAAAATGAGCTGTAACAGATGAATTTTTTTCTTGCACCTTTCTTTATCTCTATCCATCCATCTCCCTTGTTCCGTGTTGTCACACTGTTTAAAATTCTAGTCTAGATGTTAATTTGAATTTGTATCCTCTCTCTCTTTGTCTTCTCCATCACACATCTT